>JAQIXS010000878.1:0-37283 GCA_034700785.1 Rossiulus vilnensis | reverse complement strand
CTTACATTACTTGGAAATTGCAGTTTTGTGCAAAACGTCCAACTTTTTTTCCTGGAGATTATACATACGAGCTGATATTCGTATTTGCATGGCTTAGTATGGACTTGAAATTGCCATGACTGTCAACATTTTCACCATTCACTTAGGAAGTATGAGAATAAAGTTAAACATATGGAATTTCTCCACAACGACTGCCTATACGTCTACCAATGTGCCTCTTCAAAGCAAGCCAGTGTGATTCAAGATGGCCGACTTCAAGGTGTACTTTGGCGGCAGCTAAAACAATGGGCTCTGCGTGTTCTTTTATTTCTTCTCGTGAAGCACCTCAGGGGCATAATATATGATCAGTGGGGAAATCGCTATAGCATCAGAAAAACAAACTCCCGTGCGCTAATAATGAACCAAACGGCGGAAAAACAATAAATTGCCTTCAAAGTGTGGTAATTGCGCTCCGCGCATGATGGATCTGGCTTTTCTTATTAGAAAAAAAAACGGGGAGCTGACGTCATTAAGGACCGAAAGTCAGGTATGTGCATTGATGGAAGGAACGAGAGCGGAAACGGTGCAAACTTAGTATAGGGGGAGGAGTAAAACGAGGCGATCAATCAAACTAGGTGCAAAATGAAGAAAGAAATCCAGCGTGCATTAGTGAACAATATCTACAAAATCCAACAAAATCACAGGCAGCCTTTTCTCGCCTGTCTTAAAAGGTCTACGCTCTCGCTCTCTATAAATAAGGAAATCCTGCGATTGATTTATTGTTCTGTTCATAAAAGCATGACCTGTCAGTTCGCATTTCACTTCAGTTCGTGAAATCAAGAGTGGAGATATTGAGCAGAAATATTACGCATAACGAAACGCGCCAATGTCTGACATTCACACCTCACAGCTTTCAGAAATTGGAATTATAAAACGTGGTAGTCAAAATCAACTTAAAGATGAGCTCTTGTAAGGATGGTGGGAGATACCACGACCGATACCTTCTATACGACTGAACCGTAATAAAAACAAAGTAATAATAATGGTTTAAAAGTTTTATATATCTTGTCTGGACATTTGTGACGCAATAGTTTTACTCTGTAAAGTGTGATAAATACATAATTCAATACAGAAAAGTAGAGGCCCAATGGTGTTTTTAGCAGTTAGAACTGTTTTGGGTAAGTTTCTTTCGTGGTTGGAAAACTTGTTCCCATATAACCACTATAAGGTAATCTATCTTATCTACTGTTATTTACAACTCCTTGAATTTTCCACGCAGTAACAGATATTTAGGAAGAAGCACGCGATATTATCAAGGGTTTAAGAAAGAGAAATTATGACTAAAACGAGGAAAAAATACTGACATTTGGCAAATTGTATAGAGCGCGACAATAAGCTTTAAAGCGTACGACATGCCGCAATGCCATAATAAGACATGTTGCAATGTTGTTATAAAATATTAAAACATAATAAAACAATAGTCATAAAACAAACTCATCATTACCGTTATTCATTATGAATTGCGGAGCGTTATGAATTCCAATTCCAAAGTTAGAATTCAATTTTCATAGCAATATTTCACGTACACTAAATTGGTTTATTCTTTTGGAAACATTTGTTTACTCTAGAGGGATGATAAAAAGAGAAATAATTTTGAATTGCAATTTTGAATGCTGGCAGTGTTTTAGATTATGGTTCCTGCCAAAAAAGTGCACCAAAAATACTTTGGGCCTTTTTCAGCAATACATTTCATCGTGTAAGCTTGACAGCTGCAAAATGAAACCTTAAACAAGCGCATTTTCCCGAGCAAAATGCGACCACATAAATTTTAATACTGCCCACTCGGGACTGCCTGCCCTTGTTCCCGTAATAAATTAATCATAGCAAACAAATATACTAATTATAATGCAATCAATGGATAGACATGTAAAAATGAGCAAGAACAAGTCCATAATTCAGATTTGAACGAATGACTCGAGTAATGCGAGTGAATTGTAGCAAGTTCAAATGTCATGCCGATGTCTTTTCAAAGGCATCATGACATTACATTAGAAATGATTACTCTTACTGTATATTGAATCATGAGGGTCACAAAGATCTTGTCATATCTTTATGGAAGGGCATTCTTGTAAGAGAACTCTTTATAGGTGCACTTACTCGTAGACAATAATACCTTGGAGACGATTCTGGGAAAAACAATGAGGGTTAAGGGGGTGAAGAAAGGGGGCATCTAATGTGATATTTGCAAACTGTCTGTTGGAAATAAAGCAGCCATGCTACAGTAGCTTCTGGAAAAATAAATATTTATACAGAGCAGAGGAAGGGAAGACACTTGCTCTGGCGCCAGCCCTTGTAACATCCATTGATAACACATCATATCACACCATATGATGCATCATGTACATCATGCAAGGACTAGATAGAATAAGGCAATATTAAATGGATGATAGCTTAGCAATCACCCACTATAGTGCGTTCAAATCGTACATTTTAATGAAAGCAAGCGAATTCGTGCATGTGTAATCCACATTTTATACTGAACAGCCCTTATAACACCGCGATTGCACAAAGACACTGAATACTACTTCTACCCGAAGAATGATGCCCTAAGTACCACGATTTCGGTATGCAACGTTAGTCTAATCACTCAAGTCTACAATTTCACGTGACATTTCCACCCAAATTCTCCCCTAGAGAACAGCGCTTAGCTCGCAACTACCCTCTATTTCGACGGCAAATCTTCATTCCATACTTTTTTGCAGGTAATGGTGGAGCACTATCGTTGATTAATCCGCTTTTCCCTCGTTTTAATCCCCCGCACTGCACGGATTTTTTGCGCCAGATAAGCCCGTAAACACGCGCAAGAAAAACAAGCGGAGCTGGCCAAACGCCTAAATGAAAACAAAACCCAGCCATATGTACATGTAAATACTCGTTGCGTGCCAATGGCACTGGTTCAACGCCCCCTGGCGTAGGCGAAGTATTGATCACAAAAAGTGACCCGCGAGCGAATCTGCGAGCGATACCGAAATCCCCACGAAGCGACCACAAATTTTCGTTTAAGCGGGGATGTTGAAAGGGATTTGGTGGGGTCTGACTAGGAGCATAAATCTATTGTGGTTCTCTAAACACGCAACAGCTTTGAATCGAGCGGTCAGCGAGTAGCCGTTACAATGAAGTCCAGGAGAATCCAAGCACGTTGGTCCAAAAAAGCTTTAATGACCAATGATCACTTTAACAAGTTACTGTATCTAATTATGAGCACAGCATCGAAAGTAAAGATCAGTCGACCGAGTTAAAAGATTTGCGCAATGGTCAAGCAGGCGCCTTTTGGACAATAACCAATGCCCAAACGTAGGCTAGGTAGAGCTATCGTTTTTACATTCTGTTGAACCAGAAACAGCTGTTTTTTTAAATCATGTCATTTTATGCATACACCAAACATTGTGTCTACATGCTTTTGTATTGAGAATTCAATGACTATTAGCGTTTGGGGTTTTAACATATTTTAAACAGTTATCAATTTAAGAAAATGTTTCATTACATTTTTTTTTAAAATTTTTATTTTATTTTAACAAGTTGATAGAAACATTTGAACAGCATCTGAATTGTAAGATACAATGGGTATCGCCAAACGATTAAATCGAAGTCAAAATTACAATATCTAATTTAATGACATTCGATAAAATAACGTCTGTTAAGTCAAAATTAAATGAGTCATGGTTAATATTTTAAAATATAACATATTTCGTTACTTCTTTTATTTAATTTTCTATAGGGCATATTTTTATTAATATTGTTTTTTTAAGACAACAACTGGAAAAATACTCTTTAAAATGTTTGAACCTGTTGTAGATGAACGCAGGAAAAAATTAAACATGAGATCATAGCAATATTTTTATCAAGAGTGGATTTTAGGATTTAAATATTGCTGCAATATAACAGCATTATCTTGACTTTAGAACTTGCATGCCTGAGTAACAAATTTCAATAGGTCTCTGATAAACGCTGAAGACAAAATAAGCTTACATGCCATCCTGTTTTGAATTATCAGCGGTTTGGTAAAACTAAACATGACAGAAATTTTATTTCTAAAAGAAAAAGAAACGAAAGAAAGCATAATCAAATTAGGTAGGAGCACATTTTCTTCCGCAGAACCTGGTTTGTAAAATGTACACCATTGCATAGATTATTAATAATAAATTAAGTACCAGAGCATCAAAATAGTCATACTAAATTTGCGTATGTTACAATTAAGTTAATTACCATGGATATCCCATTTGTTGTCATAGTTAAAAAGAACTTAGAAACAACTGAATTACTGATGCCAACCTCGTGCCTGGAATTGTAACAAGGGTGAACTACTTTATGTTATTTTTCTCTTTCTTCTTCAGAATATCAAACTTCTTTCTCGGAATAGAGATTGTGTGAAATTACAATTTCCGAGTTGGCTTTAGCGTTTCGTTGAAAGTAATTGGCGAATAACCGAGCTTCTTTCACGATTGTAATTACATCAAAGAGGTCGTTAAGATAGCCGAAACAAAATGAATTGGAGATCCAGCAGATCGAAGTTCTATCGATTTAGAGGGCACAAGCACAGGACAGAATTGTACAAATTATTTCAAATAGCGACCAATTTAATTCGCCCTCTGTAAACTGTTCAATTTTCATCATTACCAACCTCTGTAATAGGTTTACAAAGTTATCTACCGAATCGTAGCGTGGAAAAATAAAACCGTACGTTTGCTTAAGTATATTGAATATTATCTGTAGAATACTTCCAGAATAGAACACAGCAGATAACTATTTAAAACTACAAAAGTACATACTGTACAGCAAAAGCAGTACATAATAACGTATTATTCCACTCATTCATAATTCAGCATTTAATTCTACAACAAAATTACAATTTAAATAGGATGATAGAACATTTTGTATTAATGTATAATGTTTGAAAGTTATGTTGCTTCAAAACAACTACTTGGAGGTTAGCTGAATGGTTTATACATTTTCCAGCAATTCATTGTTTTCTGACAAATTACTACATCGGTTTACAGAGTTTGGCGCATAAGGGCAGTCTAACGTGTTTTTGTCAATCGTGTCGACGTTAATAAAACACAGCATAAAAATCAAAATGTGAAAGTTTCGGAACAAGTAAACACCGTTAATGAAAGTCACTTTTCCCTTAACTTGTGAAGGAGGAATCAATTAAAGGTTGTCCCAAAGGCCATGGCGTTCTTTCCCCACTCGTTGGAGGGTTGCTTTTAAGTAAATGACTAACATCGCTTAAATTTCATTTATTTCCTGACTCGCGCTTTCGCGCTCTTGCACTTATAAAAAGAAAATTATTTATGCAATTTATAATGCAATTTACTACCAGGCAACAATTGCGTAATTTACAGCGAAAAAATATTATACGTAACTAATTACTTCTTATTTGAAGGATATTAAGCTGCCTGTGCTACTGTCGGTTAAATTAAAAATTATCACTTATTTTTTAAGGAGAAATTCAAATTTTGATCAAATAAGTGTTTTCACACATGAGTTTTTTCTTGTCTAAAGCTGGGTTTTTTTAAGTTTTCAAATATAAAATATCTAATACACGAGCGGACTACCAATCTAACACTGGAAGACATGTACATGTATTTAATAGTGATGATACATGAAGCAAAAATGTGTTCGGAAGATTGCAATGCGTGCATGTAGTCGCTCAAAAGCCCCTTTCGCTCAACCTTAATCGAAATTTCATGAAGGTAATCGATTTAGAGTTACATCCGATGGTTTTATGGCATGTTTTATGTCGATAAGGATTCTGCAAGATTTCAACTATTAAATACATACATGACTATAACCGCTGATGTTTGTAAGTTACAGTACACGCATTAATACTTCCATCTTAGTCTTAGTTGACAAAGAATTTGACCAATAAATAAGTGTACGGTACATGTACATAGCACAAAGTCATCTCAACGTATGTACAATATACAACAGTATGACAGCAATTACATCCTTGGCACGCGTGTCAATGGCATGTCCAAATTTGACCAAAGAGCAACGATGCTGTCGGGATATTCGAGACAATTCATCATTAATGACATCAAGTTCTACGCTAGATGATTCAGATGAAAGTAGTTGCTGAGAAATTGTAGGTATGTGCGTAAATACAAATTGCATTTTCTTGTACCTAGAAAGACATCTGATAACAATAGTGATGTTTGCATTACAGCTCAATTTCAGGATGGATCTCTTCAGGTAAACAATGACTAGCCTCCCAAAGGCATCAAAAGAGTAGATTCATCATTAACGCATCAGACATTACAGCAATGTATGCATTTGCCAATTTATATAACACAAACTCATGGACTTTAGGCTACATCTCTATATATGTATTAAAAAATATTAAAATTATTAAGAGAACGCAATAGAAAAATATTTATCACTGCATCACCAACCAAACATTTTTAGTTTAAATTTCCGTAAGCACATTTTTCGAAACAAGATCTGTAATTGAAACCCATAGTTAAGGGCAAAAATAAAAGCTACTAATGTCAAACTATTGAAAGAATAAGTGTTTTAAGTCAAAGCCTCCATTTACCATCAAAAGAAAGCAAGTCAAGTATGATTTTATGCACTGCAACCTATGTCAGCATTCTAACAGTATATCTAACAAAACATGTTTTATCTCAATTAAGGAAAAATTGACTTATACCACTAATGTTTTAACCGCAATAGATATGAAATGGTTTATAGTTATGGCTTACGTGTACCTTTCTTTACAAAATATTGAAATACCATTAATAAAAGAAACGCCAAAGGCGAACTTTTTATAAAAACTGGATCACAAATAATGATTTTTAACAAATTGTCGGCATAGAGTCCGTAGGCCTTTGACGGGATCCCACCCTCTGCATGGCCCCGATTGATGTTGAATTTTCCTGACTATTTCATGCCTTTTTAATTTCCCTGATAAGAGCCCAACAGGCAAAAAAGATCATCAATGAACAGAGACGCAAGAATGATAACAGGTAAATAGCTATGGGTGAATGTTGAGACCATGCCTGAAGCTGAACCAATTGAGTACTATACTGCCACATTTGTCATGAACAGGGTGCTCCAGAAAAAGATCACGCTACCCAAAAGTAAATGCAGGGACCACGAGCGCCCAACTTCATTCCGCAAATTGGCGCCAATTACAGAGAAATCAATAGCCCACGCTGAGAATCCCGATGAAGTGCCAGTCCTTAGAATTCGGGCTCATTTCCCAATCTGCATACAAAGATGGCTGCTGGTACATAACAGACATCTCTGCTGCTTTGAGAGAACAATTTCGTTCGGTTTGTTTTTTGTTGCCTCCGTCTTCTTTGCTCGCGACTCGGCGACGTTTTCGTCTCATTTAACGGAAATGGGAAGAAGTTTGAAAGACGAAAACGATTTAATAAATCCCGAAGCTGACGATGCGCTCGTCGACTGGAGCATAATAAAACACAATGCGCGTTCGCAACACGTAGCATTTTTCCATGCGAAGGATTCTCGGCTCGCAATCCATCAAACGGCGCACAATAACGAGCGCCGACGTAGAAAAAGGTGACAAACAAATAGTTAAAATAACGGATTCAACCGCGTCTAAAGCGCCCGGGGCATTCGGATAAAGCGATTCGAAAAGAAAATCCGAATAGGACGTACGGAAGAAAACGCCGCCAAAGAAACGTGTCGACTTTGAGAGGTAAGGGGGTTTAGTGAAGCAGGCAATTTAATGACGTGAAAGTAAAAAAGAGTAGCAATGACGTTGAACATCGCCCAAAAAGGAAAAGTGGCGATCCTCGCTTCTTTTATCTAATTAAGGATTGCCCCAACTATACAGTAGGAATGAAGTAGATTTCAAGTGGCCCTAACAGAACCTAGCAAAAACTTGAACGTTATAAAGTATGGTTTTTTCCAGTTCATTTTATTTCAAATGATTTTTCTTCGATTCGAAAATAACTATAGTCTGTTCAAAAGTGGAATGTACTAAGTTAAAACCAATCAGATATTCAGCGTATGGATTATGCCTTCCAGCATAAAGTATGAAAATACGAGCCTTGGGGCAGGAAGGATTATTCGAAAAAAGGCTCTTTCATTAAGTTGGTACATTTAAATTCCAAGTATGTTCTAGTTTTGAACAGACTATACCATTTTTAATACAATGTTTCCCGAAACCAACAAACTATTTGGTGAAATAAGATGAAGATCAGGTACAAAGCAAAATGCAATCTTGTTACGGAGAGAAATGAAATGTCATATTAGCTAAAAATATTCCAAAAAAAAGTAAATGTGCCTTGGATTCAAGTAAGAATATTTTTTGACGCCAATTAAAGAACAACAATTTAATAATAATAATAATAATATTTAATTATGATGCATAAACTCTGTTTATGATAGCATCATGAAACAATTTGCCACCATTCAAGTGACTAATATTCAATGATATGCGCTTCTGCAAAGTCGACTCAATAATGTCGTTAATCGTGAAAAAAACCAAAGAAAAATTTAGTAACTTTCTTTTATATTTGTTTGTCGAACTAACGAGGTTAGAACTTGTATTCGAACGTTACAAAAGTTCAACATGAGAATTATCCATTAAGTTTCAAAACTAGAAATATTTACTTACAGCGTACTTAAACATTTCCATTGAAAATGTCTATGGCGCCCAAATATCAAACTCGGATTATTGGTATAAAAAACACTTGGGAAATATTTACTTTTTAGCGTTATTTGATAGAATACAGGAAATGTTGCAATTAGTTCTATTTAACGAAAATTTTATATGATCCTCTCATTCCTCGCAACTGTACACACCAATTACATCCTGAATGCGTAATTAGGAGCGTAATTACGCCAAACACTTATTATCAGTAAATGAAAATATTAGAAGGCATTTAAATGGCAATATTTACTTTTAAAAAAGATGTTATAAATTAACTATTAGTCCTTTAGTTCCCATTTTTAAAATTCTGGAAATAAAATTGTAGCTCAATGGTTATCGCTGGGAATACAGGTATTCAGAAGTGAATAATCCGTAATAATTACGGATTAGAATGTAGTAAATAACTTGTTTGATCAAGAATATACTAGAAGCTCATTCTATCACAGATATACTCGTATTAGGTTAGTGATAATGACTAACAAGTAAGTACTTTATGTTTAACAGCCCCTAAAGTGGGCAATCACTGCTAACATCCGAGCATTGCAGCTTCGAGATTAAATGCATTTTTAAATAGTGTTTTTTCACATACAAAAAAATAGTCAAGCGTCAGTGAGTTATATATAAACAAGTCCTAATAGCAAGCCTCAGATCAGGTAAACCTCGCAAAACGTATTGCAACGTCTTCTTGGTATTCACTGGAACTTAGTTGCGAAAAGCAGGGTGTGATACGCTGAGCTTCCAGACTTGACCAGCTCTATGGGATCCCATAACATTTAGGAGCCTGATGCCCAAGCCCCATTATATCCGCTTTTAAGCCACATTATCTCGCATTAACTCAGCGTTAGGGACGGCAAATAAACCGAAGGTTGTCAAAACCAGTATATTATTACCAGCTATTTTTGCTCGACCACAGGGCGTCCAGCTTGACAAATGGCGATCGGGTTGTTCTCTAGATATGCGGGTTTCGCAAAATTAATAAAAAAAACCACGCACGGTATTCGCAAGGAAAAATTAAAGATAAAAACAAACCTGCATTACGCTGCAGGTTTCTGAACTGTTGTTCACAGGGGGATAACAGCATCAGCGGTGTACTTATTACATGATTAATTAAATTTCTACAAACTGCAGTCTTCGGAAGAATTTCTCAATTTCAAAGAGAATGAGAAATTGTCCAATTTCCTGCGTTTTTCGCCTGTTTCCAGACCGCCATTTAAATGCGCTCAGAAAAAGGGGTTCTGAAATATATATATATTTAGGTGCGGCGATAAAAGCATCGCAGCTTGGGTGTGATAGCGTCCAATTTTGATTTTATCACGCCGCTGGTCAGCTATAAATTGCCCACAGACTTGGTCTATTAATCTGGCCCCGACTACTGCCGTACATATATCGGATACAATCATTGGCAACATCCTAGCACCGCCTAAGAGACCTCGAGTCAAACGCAGTCAGGGGATGAGAAATACCACTTCAGGGCTGCAGCCATTAGCGAAACGTGGCAGCCGCATAAAAATTATACTAATCTGCTAAAAGATGCTTAAAAGAAAGCGTTTCGCCCCGAATTCCCTCGCCGCATTTTTACCGAAAATGTTCGACTCGCTCGTAAAAAAACAGAAAGAAGAAACTAAAATGAAGGTACGTAACGGGAAGTCTTCCTTAAATTGCATGGAAATGCGAAGCACACAGAACGAGCAACCCGCCGACTATAAAATGCACCGGCGCAAAAAATGCAAATCGGGCTACGCTTGAGAAAAAAAAAATTATAAAGGGAACAAAACGTTCACAAAAATAACGATGTCGGTTATTAAAACGAACAACAGTTTAAAAGGTGGATGGGAAATAAAAAAAATAATGGTACTGTGGAATTTATCGTTAGTAAATGCCTCACCATTTAGCATCTGCCTAAACGGAGATAAAACTTGAGTAGAAGCTATACTGTATGAATAGACGAACAAAGCCTAACAAGTTTATGCCTCATTGCAAGTGAAATGCCTCCGTGCAATTGCAGGGCTACAGAATGTTTGGTACTACATTTAATACCCATTTCAATCTTCCTAGCCTCGTCCAACGTTGAGTGTTTTCAAGTGGATGCATGTATGACATCTCAGGAAATTTAATTTGTAAAATACAAGTACACTGTAGTTGCATAGGCGGCGTTTAAGGGGATGCTACAAAATAATAAAATGGGATTGCACTTTACGTGCGAGGCAAAGAGGAGCAATCTTCAGCAAGGATCTTTGAATTTCTATATCAAAAAAGATCGATTAATTAACTAAACAATGAGCTATTGTCCGATTCACGACTCCATAAAGTGTTTAAAAATGACAAAGGCAGCAAAAAATTAAGACATTTATGCATGGAATAAGCAGAAAGGGAAAAATATGGTTTTGATAGCGTTTCAAATATTTAGAAACGTTTGAGAGCTGCCGCAGGACGCGTGCATTGATGCAAATGCTAAATCATTGCAAAGGAGTAATTTTGTAAAACAGTTTGCAGAGCTGATTTAGTAATGAACAATATTTCCCCCTATAAATATTTTACGCTCGTACGTGTGAGACATGACTTCAACGAATACCGATAGGACCATTACATTACGCCGTAATTAACCTATTTCGAGTTATTTGAAAAAATATGACATCACGCTGGAGCTTGCCACCGGGCGCGGTGAAGCGAGGATTTATGACACAATAAAGCAGGGTTTAAGGGAAAAAGCTACTGCTAATGTTATGGCAAGCAGTTAACATTGGAAATGGCAACTGAACAGGATGTACATGTATTACAAAAAACAGTAACATTTGCACGAACTGAGAAAAAAGGTAAGAATTTCGAAACATATTCCAATGGAAAAAATATTAAAAGGTGTAGGAAATACATTATGCACCGCTTTAAAGAAGGTTATCGAAATCAGATCACCATCTCTGCAGAATTTCCCAGAATTTTCAACTTATTGTATCAAACTATCTTACCGGGATACATTTTCATTTGAAACGATCCAATGCGTGCTAAGGTCAAGTAATCACCGGATATTGGAAAGAATGATTTATAATAATTATAGTTTTGCACTTTCTATCACCGTTAAAAATAAACTACCTAATAGAACCCTTTGAGAGAAGTCTTTTATGGTGCTTTATGCAACATCTACAAAGGTTCAATTAATACAAGCGTGAATATATAAAAGCGTCTATAATTTATATAACCTTTCCAAAATGTGATACATTTTTACAAAAAAAATCTAAATGAAACCCAGTATCAATTTTATGAAGGTAGCATGTCTACCATTTTAACTGTAAGCAGTGCTGGAAAGATGCATACACAACTTCAACTTGATATGACGTCATTTTAAATGATAATTGAAAACCTGCACATAGTCTGGGAATCTAACGCTGTATTTTTCCGTGTCACGCTTTTATTTTTAACTCAAAAGTGCATTTAACAATCTCACCAGTGAAAAAAAGGTTCAGAAAGATGAACGTTTAGTTGTTTTAAATGAGGGCATTAACGTTTCATAACTGCATTTGCCTTGTTTAACATCCCCTTGAAGGGGGATTTTTTGTTGAATCGAATGAGGTTCTCCCAGGGGTATTCACCTAGCGTGACGTTGGCCCAGAGTGATTAACTTTTCCTAATGACACGATTAGCAAATCTTTGCTCACCTTTTGCTCGATGCGATCGTTTTTTTCCGGCAGAAATCCCGCAGCGAACCAGTCGCCGGACTCTGGAGTGGACACGTTCAGCATGTACGGCGATCCATCACTGCGCAGGCTTACCGCCATCAGGGATGTCCGGTTTAAGTAGAAATTTGTGGGATACGAGGAATTGTCAGGACTGACCACTGGGTAACTGCCTTGTTGAATATATCTGGAAACACAAAGACGAAAGAAGAGCTCATTACATAATGCAAGCAAACGCATCGAGCTTTACATCAATAAAAACCTCGAGGAAAAACGTGAATCCTTTATTTTTAATTTACGCTATACTAAGGTTTATTCGTCACTTTGGTTCCAGTACAATTGGTTATTCCTTGCTCCTCGCATTAATTTCTGGTATGACCTGTAATTTACATGCATGTGCATATGGACACGTTTTATTTTGAGAATAAGTGGTTCACTGAGATTGGAACTTCGATAAAGCTAAATTACCGAATTTAAGTTAACATGAGGAGCTGCCCATTTGGTTTCACTTAACGCCTCTCAAGTCTAGAATGCAGTAAACAATTTTCGTGCAAATTTCATTAGAACATTTTTAAAGCATCATAGACCTAGCTGTTAACAACCAAGATTTTATAAAGAACATACTTTGTTAGCTAAGCACTCGAATAGCACGCTGACTTAATGAGAAAACCCATGCAAGCCTGATGGTTATTAAGTTTTGATTTCAATTTTTTTTCTCGAAATTTTCTTAGGGATCAAGTTTGTGATTTTATAAATTCAAATATATGTATTTCACTAGTTGTCTCGCTCATTAAAACAACATGGTTGGCCGATATACATACATTTATTCTATGCCACTTCATTTGAAATTATACAGCAAGATGCCATTATTGTTTTATTCTTAAATGCGTTAGCGTCTGCATAATACAGACATTCTAACAAACGTTTCGTTGATGTTGATCAATTACTGGGCTTAAACCCGCGATTATGGCGTACAATGCGCCGTTTCTGAGGCAAATAATGAAATGGCACTAGCGGAAGAATAATAAAGTCAAGAGGAGCTGATGATGAGCCCTAACAACTGACCATCTGCCCGTCTAAGAGTGTCGATGTAAATGCGCTGAGCTCTGTTTGGTTAAACAAGTCCATTAAGGGTTCCATTAAGAGACAAGAGTTGATGAACTGCTAAATGAAAAGCACTCAATGTGGATAACCTAATTTCGGGCTGCCCATTGGCACAAAAACAGATGCGCGCCAAAGAAAGCGGCAAAATCAATCTAAGAGTGGAAACTCCATTCAGCGTTAAGCTTGACAAGGAAGGGCCAGAACACGTCCTGGGGTTAATAAAGTGTGTGAAAATTTCCATCTGTAATAACCACTAGTTCTAGGTTAAACGATAAATTGATGGGCACATCAGTTCCAAACAACTCGCGAATACTTCAGAACAACAAATCCAAATGGAGACCATCTACACATGTATATCCTTTTGCATACTTTTCCTTCGCTAAACTTTTCATCTATGCTCTAATTGTTGCCAAATGAGTCAGGTCTCCAATCTGACAGAAATACCTCAACTAGTTTAAGGCGCTTCGTAACCAAGATGGCAACTAAGGACGAGCATGTTGATTTTAACCGGTTTCGTCATAATCTTGATTAAATCAATTTCATTTCGATGACGCTGAACATCTGAACCACTTTTATACGAACCCATAATTTTTAAGCCATGGTTTCAAATGTGCCGCCATTACATAGCCGATTAAAGCATCTCGCAGGGTTTCAATCGCCGCCAATTGTCTACCGTATTTTGTGTGCAATTTTTTTCGTTGATCGTTCTTGTGAAAACGTCTGCTACCATAACGAACAAGCCTAATTTGTAGCCATTGATTTCAACCAATTGCGTTATCCCACGACTTCCAAAAATCGATATACGACGGTAACGACGCTCATTTCAATAACCATGGGCCGATGCTGGCATTTTCAGCCTCCTCAACTTGCAATATAAAATGCGGCACCCTTTCCTATCTAAGAATCTGCGCATCTTTTATTTATGCCAATATTGGCCAAATTGGGTTATTTTTAAACAAATTTAACAGTAATGCACCAAAATCCATTAATTATTTTTGTTTTTAATACAAATTGTTAAAAGGTTCTCAAATATATATTAGTAATTTCCCAGACACACGGCGCGATTAATGCGAATTTACTAAAATCCATAAGTTACGTATTGGGCCTATTAAATAGTTGGGATTGTCGTCACTTCGATAAGGTATCTTTTCCGAAAAAGTATCTTCTACATACGGAGTATGACCATCTTTGAACAAAAATATACCTTAGATTGTCTTATTACATCATTTGAAATGGATGAATTGGTTGGCTTTGAAATGCTACACAACAAATAATTTGTAATCGGTGATTCATTCATTACTACGATAGACATGTATTAAATTTATTCGTGTGGCTTCTTTGACCGCTTCATAAGCATCGACCTTTAACTTGAAATTAAGAGAAGAGACAGAACATAACCAACTTAATCACAGCATCAAATTTCAGTTATTCTATTTTCGCTTACAAAAACAAGCAAGTTTGTTATTATAATTAGCTGGCTGATTGAAGGGCATCGCTAAGTAAAGTATTATAAAAACAACGTAAACGGACAAGATTTACTCGGTTGTTATAAACTAGTAATGCATATGGTTTGTCGTTGTCGAGAAAATCAAGCAGCTTATATCTATCCCATGCGCGTCTTTAAGAACACCCAGTGTAAGTGTTTGCCAAGGATCCATGCAAAATTAATGATTCAAAAAGAGGAAGACCATCCAATAATCCCCTTTAAGGCCAATTTACTTTTTTATTATCCATGGCACTTAAGGTATTAAGACAGTCCAACCTGTTTCGCAGAGAGTCTCGTTTTAGGGTAATTACACTAAGAACTTTGAGAGAAAGGAAAAAAATTAAGCTTATTGAAGAAGGAAAAGTTACGCTGTTGTTCATTTGCATTAAGTACATTAAAACGGGAAGTATTATGGCTTCAAATTGGGCGTAATTGGCTGATTTATAACTGAAGATTTCAAGAGTGAGGTCTGCATCAGGACTACATTGTTAGCAGCTATGGCACTGGCCTTACCTAACGCAACAATGGATTTGAGGCTAAATGAAATAGACCAGCAGGTTAAATAAAGCGCCGGTTTCTTTGTCATAATTGCAGTATAATACTGCATTGATTCAAAAAATAATTCTGATAGAAAAATCGATGGAATAGGCGAGCTAGGTCATTCAATTTTTCACTGGTTTGTTACCCAATGATGAATGTCCAGCAATAAATAAAGCATAGATCGCAAAGATAATAAAATGGCTAAATATTGATAACAGACAAAATCATCTTGCTTAGAAACAGTAGCTGTTAGTGAAGAGAATTATTTGCTATGTGGAAAACGTAATCAGCGATCCCAACTACCGTACGCAAGATGGAGGAGGAAGGAACATTCTAAATCACTCTTGAAAACCGCGAAGACCAAAGGATGGCTGACCCGTTCGCTCCAAACGCCAAAAATCCAGGCATTGCCTTTGATGAAATTGTTTCTGATATCAAAAGCGAACTTCTTAGCCGTTGCACTCTTTCAATTGAAAGGCTTGCCCCATTAGCGAAACGCTAAAATCTTCGTCGCTAAAACGACGCTAATGATAACATCAAAGGCAATTCAGCAGCCTCAACTTCCCCATCAGATTGCGTGTACCGAAAATGGGACAGCAACGAAGACGCTGGCGGAACGAAATTACATTTTGCATCCCACAGGGGGATGCGTATTATCCCTTAATCCATACGGCGTAACTTTGTTTGCATTTTGGACTATTTCTCCATTTCAGCGCTTTGAGCTAAAGGCCCAGAACCATTCGCCTCGGCACCGATGTGACCGTGAGAGCACTTGCCATTTAATTAAATGTGTATGCAGTGCGAAGACGCGCTCAGTGTTGCTCGATATCAATTAATTTCTAAACGAAGGTCACGTCGATATCCCTCGAAATGTCACGGTTAGGCAGCGTTAACGTCGCTGTTTTTTCAAGTATTTTTTAGTCAATATTCAGTCCGCATAAAAAATGGATGGAAGGCATTTGAAAGACTTGTTTACTGCTGCAAGTAGAATTTCCTTCCCGACCGTACCAGAAAATTGCTTTTTGAGAAATTTCCACTTCTTAGAAAGCGTGCTCTAGAGTATTTTGATAAGATCATTTTATTTCACCCAAGAGTTCAGCTTCACCAGGCACACCTGCATTCTTATGCCCTTAGCGTACTTTTCCCCCATGAAATTAACACATTGCACTCCCCCTACCACCGAATCAGTTAAAGGGATGCTGTACAAGTTTAGTTTGCACCTTGTTTTATATTTAAAAAAAAATGTCGAGTTAGTTTCTATGCACGCATGCACCAGCCAGACTGCTAGTTTTCAAAATTATCCCATTTACAGCGTTTCAAGGGTCAGTAAGATAATAATCATTTTCATAAAACTGCCAAGTTACAACAGAAATCATGCATTGTATTTCTTAAATATCCAATGAAAGAACAGAACTGACCAACGGATTCCACATTTTCGTTGCTTCTCAGAAATTATACCTCTCGCCGAGTTTTGGTATCGCATTCAGGAGTGTCTTCAATCCACTCGGTGTAATGGACATCGTGTTTAGAAATTCAGGATTTCAATGCGAAATCCTCGCCACCGTGCAAAAATAAATTTTTAAAACCAATTTGATTAGCAAGCTGCCACTTGTTCGGATGCATTAGCTGTCAACACGCGATTTGCCTAAATCTGGGGATTGAATTATGATTGCAAATGGCTCTCTAAAAGCAATAAACATTTAACGCTTTCGCATAATTTTCCATCGCGCCATCTGATTCTAATTCCTATCTTTTGACCAATGGGCAAAATAAACGCTCGTCTGATTCCAGAGATGTTATCCTGCTACGATTAGCTGCGAGGAAAGCGCTCGCCTTGCTATTAGGGAATTTTAAAACACTGCAATCTGTCGGCTTTGCATCATCATGCGCACCCGATTGGTTTATGGACGCCGGATACACATGGCGGAAACAAGCTCGCCGGATGTGGAGGTCATTTTACTCCCGCTTGCACCGTTGTAATGCAAGCGCGTGCATCCATAAGTGCAGCCATTAAGCTTTATTTAACAATGTCATATATTCCAAATCTCTGATAGCATTAGCGTGGAATTAGCACACGTGCAATCCCATGTCGTGTTGCGCGAACGCATTCCCTGACTTCTCAAATCCCTTTCCGACCAATGGCAAAAAGGATTTGCCAAAGTCGGCCCTGCCACATATTTACTGTTAGCAACCACCTCTTCGTCGTGCAGGAAGTCCTTCGATGGGATGGGAAAAATCTCAGCGTGCACCAGCGATGCAGATAGCGATGCCTGGCTGTCACGAGTGTTTATAAGGACTTAATTATCAAATGATCATTAAATGGACCATTAATCTGCCATTCAGGATTACTTCCCTTTTCTCGTTATAGCTTAAAACTCAAAACGGCATTTTTATGACGTGTATGGAACGAGCGCCAGAAACGCTTGTTTGTGTTTACATTTATAATAATGATCGATCAAAGCTCTCGAAACTTAATGGTTTTAATTCCACAATATCATGCCGCCATACCATTGGCAACGTCGAACTAAACTAGCCAGGGTTTAGGTCCGCTGATCGCTTCTACGATGTGAAAAAAATTCGAGTTAATGAGCTACCCCGTCTTCCTTAAATCATGACAACCGCACTCCGAATGCTGAACATAACTGCCACTTTTAAAATCAAAATACAAAACGGGAATATTACTACGTTTTGCATTCCGATTAAGTGCACCAAAAATGCATCGCTTCTTGCATTTATAAATCCGTAAGCTAGAAAAATGATCCTCTTTATATTGTCATTCAAACAGTTTTTATAGTGCGCTTCAATTGTATTCGTTCGTGCTCGCATAAAAAGCGATTTTCTTCATAGTTAAACGAAATAAATTGGCAATTAAAATCGAAGTTTAGAACTGGCATAAACAGAATAAATATAACTGTTTACTGTAAGGACACACTTTATGAGTATTATCAATAGTTTTTCCATTAAGCAATTCGTTTCGCATCGAAAGATTATTATAATGGTCGATAAATAACACGAGTTCAACCATCTAACAGGTCGTCACGATCGCCGAAGGGATTGAAAATCTTCATAATTGAAGCAGACAATAATGGGCGAACAATCAGTGTTAACACATGGATGAGGGTAAGCCCACCTCCAATGGGTCAATGCATTGTGATTTCTCTGTAGCATGACTTGAATCACGTAACCATGATCGTCAGTAAAATCAGTATTTTACGGTAATAATGTTTACCTAGGTTAGAATTTCCACTGCCGTCGTTTATTTATGCCGCCCTTGTGACCGGCACCCTGTAATTCGGCTTGAACAAACTAAACAGACGTTCGTTGAGGAAGGAGAAAATCTCGGCTATTTTTAGGCTTGAGCGAATATCCACTTTCAACAACGAGTCGTAAATATGGGAGCAATCTTGGCGTTGAAAATGGACAATCCGTAAGAGTGGGATCTCGGCAATTCAGGAATCTAATCGATCCCATTGAAGGTCCGCACAAACAGCAAAATCCAAACAAAGAAAAAACAACGAAAGTGTCATTTTGAACAAAAGAAACGCGACCATAAACGAAAACCTTTAAAGATTAGACACGGATTTTATACCGACACATGGACGGCCAAGTGCGTCGCATTTATCAGGCTCCCGTGAGCAGCCTCAACAAAATCAAATATATATTTCGTTTACTGTCCAAACCCGCGGAAGGAATCTGGTTTAAACAAACATTTAAGAGGCGGGATTTAACGTCCTTTGTCAAAAACATTTCATTTTTTTTTCCGAAAAGACAGAAACTTACGCTTAATCTACTCAATCGCGCTCTGAATGGTGGATGGATTTGCGATTGATTTTGATCATAAAATGATATACATAATCATTAGCTCAATCTTAAGCGTAAATTTTTCACACACAAAAAATAATGCTCATAAATATTACAGCATCCATGAGCTCCTGAATTGAAGTTCCAAACCTTGATCATTAGGTGTAGTACACGAGTCAATTCCGTTGCATGGAAAAAGAGAAACTTTAAAACCGACGAGGGAACATGCTTTAATCTCATGATTCAGTGTACATTGGCCAAAATGTTTTTCAGAATTCTATCACAATGCTTGTTCCTATCTTTTATTTTCACAAAACCAAGGGCTTGCCGAACGCTATGTACATGTACACAAAACAACGATACGAGGAGAACGTCTGTCTCCCAGAACAACATTATATAACGATCGTACAAAAAACTAAAAATGCTTCTGACAAAGGAGTTAACAACAAAGCACTACATTCGGCTATTAGGCGTACTGCAAATATTTGAGTATCCTTATTTGATTACGTTCAAAGTGAATAAAAAGTGCATCTTTCTTATAAAGAAAGAGTTCAACAGAAAGTGGAGGATGCTTCTCTTAAAAACTATAAAAAACTATGCTAGAGGATCATTTTCTTGGAAGAAAAATAGGTCACGCATTCTTGCGCAACCTTTGTGCAACGCTGCAATATATTATTAAAGTCGAATGTTTATGTAAGGAAAAAATGCATGAATCGAGGTTTGAAAATAAACTAGGTGCGCAAAACTTTATGAACTGTTTTGTCGCACGATTCCACTTCACCTTCATCATGATTATTTTTAGAAAAAAAAGTCAGAAGAGGAAAAATCCATTACTAAGCACTATCAAACTGGGTTCTACATGAAAAAAATGCAGGAAGGTGCACGAAGACACATAGCCTAGTATGTCGTAAAGCAAAAAAGCAAACACGAGGAGAGACCCAAAAAATATGCACTTTATGCATGGAAAGTGACACCTGCCAGTGACTTATGGAAAATACCGCAAAATGAGCCGTTTTCCAGTTCGCCAATTTTTCATAATGACACCATATATTCTTGGGCATGGTATAACAATTATATGAACGGATGTGTTCCACATGAAACCAACTGATAACAATTTGATAGAAAATAAACCATTTAATTTATACTATGGTTGTTGGAGCAGACATCATTTTACAAAACATTATTGAATGAAAGAGACGGCGCAAGAGTTACCAATGCCTCTTACAGAGGTAAGCCTTTCTTGCTAGCTAGGCGCCATACTTATACTAAAATTATTCAAAATTTAAAATTGATTTGACTGTTTTTAACAAAACATGTCACGCAGAAGAACACAAAGTGACATGAATCAACGTCTATTTTTTTGACAAACATTCAATTCATGAATATGAAATTGATCCATCATTTTTACTTAAGTGTTAGAGGCTAAGCTTCCCTAAAATAGTATAACTGAAACAAATGTTTCGATCGATAGCAAAACATAGGTTACATGAGTCTATAACGCTACAACTTACAATATAACTTTTTGCACATTCGATGTCCCTATTTTAAAGCAAGTAAACACAGACATGTGTACATTCCTATGAACCTCATATTAGCTTACATGTAAGCTTATATTAAGATACCCGTAGTATTTTCGAAAAGAAATTGTTGATGAAACCACCGAGCTTCTACTTGTAAACACTGCAAGGGTTCAAACACCCGTCAACAAAGTGCTTAAAATGTAAAAAAGCCTCCAACTGGCGGAAGGGCAAACAAATCGATTGGCATAGCTGTTTTTCCTATTTTACCAAACACTAAAACATTCTGCTTAAGCTAGAATACAAGAAACCTTACGATAAGCGAGTTGAAAGAGGAAATAGCAGGAGAATCTTTCATCTTTCATGCAGCCAGAGTGAATTGCACGCATCTTGCTGTTGGGTTTACTTAAAAAGTTGTATCGCCAAGTTTATGAAGAAATCCAAAATATTACCACGAGCCATCAAAGACGTGCATCAATGAATGAATGGGGATATTGATTGAAATTTGTGTTTGGAAAATGACAAAAGGCATTCAGGCACGAAGTGTGCATGAACATGTATGAAATATAGCAATAAATATTGAGGATGCATTACGTTTCTAGAGAATTTCTATTACATTCCCTCAAAACCAATCAAAGCAGCATTCCAAAGAGCATATGCAATAAACTATCATAATTGCCGTTAATTTGTTTTGGATCCCTACAGAACTGCAAACATTGCCGCCAGACATATTATCCTACTAGGCAAATATCTTAATTTACGACACGCCAGTAGGTGAAATCACGAATTTAATTGCGAATTAAAAGTTTAAAATGTAGGCTGATGATAACTTAATGACAAAACGTTGTCTTACACGCACTCTAAATTACACCCCTATGATGACTTTGCTATAGACGATGTTTTAGTTCATGCAACCACACTTTGCGAAGAATAAGATAGATCGTATTTTAAATCAGAATTAAATGTTCAAGCATCAAAGTATTTCAATGATTTCTGCATTTTATATTCCTATGATTTCAGATAAGAGAGGAGGATTGTAAATCTTAAAAGTTCGGTAGCACCAGCATTGTGATTAAGCACTTGCTCATCTTTCCGCAATTATTTGTATCGAATGGCAGACATTGGAGCTGCACGATTATTTCCTTTAAGGCATTTTATCATAACATCTTAATTTCAATTACTGCAGGAATTTGCACTCCAAACAATGAAAGCGCATTCTGCATCGTATAACATGCTCATCTTTGTCATTTCTGAACGAGCATTTGATTATATTATCTGAAACTCGCATTCATATTTATCAAATGCCTTGCCCATAAAAGAAAAACAAAGGACTTTGTAGTGAGTGATGCGATGCTTCACGAAACGTACAAGTTGATACGCTCGTACATATTGACAAACAAACATTTGAGGGCAGGGCGTCCCTTTAAAAGAGTTAAGCTGCAGAGGGCGTCTCTTGTTTATCATGAAATTCTTACAGCACCCTTAGAAGAAAGTGAAACCTCGCATCAAGAAAATATGAGGATCGAGGACAGGTCATTTTTTAAATTGCTCTTATGTTCTATACGCGAAGCATATTAGAAAGTCTATATACAGGCTACCGGCAATATTTCAATGTGAAAGCAATACATTATTACAGCTAATTTAAAAAAGGGAAGAAGACGGAAACTGGAAAAGAAAAAAATGACCCGGTGGATCAGCAATGGAAAGTACGTCAGTTCAAAAATAAAATTGCGCGCCAACTGATGTGGAAAGTGGTTGCCATGGAAACCGCATCCCAATTGCCTTGTCAGCATACTAATGCACATCGAAGATCGAGCCCGGATTACAGGACTGTACAAGGAGGGAGAATAAAGGCATGAAATAGGGGAAGCCACGTCCTAGATAGTCTCAGCATGGTCCCATTAGGGGCTAACCGTGCAGAAAAACAGATTTTTAACAGCCACCAATCGCTAATAACAGCGATACCATACAGAAAAGGGACGCGCAGAAAGGTTCAAGAGTTGGCTTCCCAGGAAATCCATAGGCCATTTTCGCAATAACAATATTCCGATGACCCTCAGACGGCCAAATGCAATGAAAGATCGTAAAAACAACTGGCTTATAATTTTGCGCAGATCTGCGGAGCAGAAATGTTCGTTTCACTTCACTGCTCGGCGAGGAAAAAATTAACGTGTCCAAACAGTGACAAACATCAACAAGAAAGGACATCAACTCAAAATGACAACGTGAAAGAGAAGGGAAATAGTTCCGAAACCTTTATGCCTTTATTTAATTGCGTATGGCAATCTGCATTTAAGTCAATGTAAGGCCCTGAAACGAATACAAACATGTGCAAATTAGCATACTGCAGATGATGAAGCTAGTCATTGTTGAAGCACTTCAAAGAACCACAGCTCATTAGCTCAAGAAGTGTCAATGTTAAAATAGTTCATAATTTATTTCTCCATTACGCTGGTCACACCAGATGGTACTCTATGCAACCTAAGCATACTGTGAAGCATTTGTTTTGGGGTCTCAAATCTAAGGTTAATCTTATTTTGACTCCTGTGATTATTTCTATTTACGGCTACCACAAAGAAGACTAAATGAAAATTGAATGATGGAAGGCTAGGACCTGATGCTGTTTGTTGAATGTAATATTATCCCAGCATTTCCGAAATGATGTTGGAAAGCCACCAAAGCACATCAGACAGACGGTCAGCTTTGGAAATCTAAACCAAAGAGCAGATTGTGTTATCACTGGTGGCCATAGCTCGGTAAAGAGATCTCAGAAATATGAAATATGTACATGAACATATGCAGGCCATATAGACTTCGCGTGGAACTAGGGCAGCGCCACTATTCAAGAACATAGCTTTATGCTTATCTGTTTGCACACACGCTTGTAGATGGTTCTATGCGAAGCGTCGATCGCCCCCCACCCCCAACCAAAAAACCTTATAAATACCATTGGCAGACATTTGTCAAAGTAATTTGATATGCCAATAGCGCTCTATGAAGATGGCGTTTTCAGTAGCAGGCACGCAAAAGCAACACGCGCAAAGTACTTCCATGGAAGCATAAAGATTACAAAAAATGTCATGCCAACAACCGGTTGTTGATATCGCATAATAGATTACCATGCGATAACAACTTAGTATAATTTGGAAAGATAAATCACAAAAGAATGGCTCTCGTATTTCTATGGATGGCTTGCACACGCTAGAATATTTATTGCCGGTATATAAGCATCAAAATTAGCATTCAAACGAACTTGTATTCGTTGTATGCCTTTAATTTATGCCCATACATGGCATTACATAATTATCCAGCTAATATTTTTCTTCTTTAATTAACGTAATGTACTTAAGGGAAAAAAAACACTAAGCGAGTAAAAGGAAATAATCACATCAGCGGCAGAAAAATTGATCTGAATGAATGGCTAGTCCTATCTTAAAAATACAATGATTCTGCGAAACAATAATTTGGACGCTATATATTCTCTATTTCTCTAAAACGTTTGCTTACAGTTACGAAAGGAATCAACCTTGAACACAAAATACAGTTCCGCAGGCTCATCCTAAAACGAAGTTTCGGAATCTTATTTGTCACCTTTTTTTATTATTTATCAGTACAAACAGATGTCATATGTGCCTTTATAGGATGCAAGGATAGTAAAACTCGAATCTGATCCAGGTAGCTGCGAGTGTTGAGCAACAACACGGAACCAGCCATCAATCATAATACTTTTAACTGGCATCCTTTATATGTTTTGAAAGAATTCTATTCCCTGGGGAAGGGCGTACATACGATGATGGAAAGGAGGAAGTGGACAGCAGTAATCCACGAGGATTTCTTATATACTCTTGTCCACCTCAGTACAACAAGTAAAGAAAAACGGGAACACGTGTAATCGTAGACAAAAAAAATGCCAATAAGACGACAAAACGCAGTCGACAGAAAGAATTTTGAAAATATATTATCTCGAATACCCACCTTCATATAACCTATGGAAAATAATTGCATTTCGGCTTCATTTTCCCCCCCAAAACCCTACGAATCGAAGAAAATAAAGTGCACGTCGAGGATGTAAGACCGGGGAACGAGTGGTCAGTCAAATGACCAATGATTGGATTCACGTTCAGCAATAGAAACCTGCTGATAATTCATAGTCTCAATATTTCTTGGAGCTGCTCTGAATTGGTTTGCCATGCAGTCGTACAAAGAGCCATCGATTTGAAATCACTCTTGACCATTGTCCGCACAATGTACATGGTCATCGAACGCTTTAAGATCCAGAAAATTCTTCGAAAGCTAGCAGAATCAATTCGATAACATATAAATAACGAATATATTCAATGAATTGTCTAACAACATTCATACCTTTTCCTACGCTTTGTTACAGCCTGCATGCCTCTGAGTTGGAAGATCTTGACATAATTGAAAAATATTGCTTAATTCGCTGTTATTTAAATTTTCTTCCATGGATATGGTTCTATGTCTTAGTGTGTACCCAATGAATTCAAGTTTTAGCTGTAAAAATGCGTATACACATACAGTACAACTTACTATTGAAGATGGCTATATGGCCTACGTTCATCCCACTCAAGTATCAACTCGCAAAGAACATTTGTAAGGGATTCTGAACTCATCTGATAACCATGCATCGCATATTTTTGGTGCAGAAATAGAACAAAGGTGGTGCACCACATCGTTCGTTGAATGTTAGAGACAAAGACTCAATTGATAATAGCGAATCAAATCTCTACGTCCTACGATCGAATTCAAAGCTATCAAGCTTAATCCCATGAAATCCCGGTTTAACCACCGATTAGGAAATAATAACTAGTTAATAGGGCATGCCACCAGGAACGGAAAACGCGAAGGAATTAAGCCAGGCTCGTGCATGTGAGTCTGAGCCTGAACTGAGAAAGGGAGGGGATCGAACCCGAAGGGAGAAAAGGGTTTTATTTAAGGGGGTTAATGGCGCACGAAGCTAACAAGCTTTTTAAGGAGCCTTAAATAACATTTAATGCGTGGAAAGACATAATATGGGAACCAGCGGATCCGGATCCACAATACGACGAGAAATAAATGTCCAAACTTGAGTACATGCTAAAATAGGGGATTAAAGCGACGAAAATGTCACGCCAAACAGCAATCCACATCAAAGGATGAAAGCGCCTGTTCTTGAATTCCAAGTATATTTAAAGAGAAAATTATCGACCACGTTGAAGAATTTGTCCTTCTGTATTCGGAGGATTCAATGCAGTAATCGCAAATTGTGCCACGCAGTTTTGAATTTACAGTCTACGATTACATCAGATTTTAATAAATAAATCGCTCGAAAAAACCAAATCGAGAACAAAAAACACTGAACTAATATTGCCTCAGGATAGTTTCTTAGAAGAATGATTTACAAAGCAACAGTGAGTAGAAACTTGTCTTCAGTTAATTGTGCCAAAAGGATACCCACCATACAATAAAATTACTCCCAAAGTCTTGCTTCAAATACTTATTGTAAATGTTAAATTTATTTTTTACCTGTGCAGAATTAGTGTCCACTAGTGTCTGAGCCATTTTCTATACTTTGAAAACGTCCCGTTTATTTAAATAAAAAAAAACTTGGAAAAAAACCCGTTATGCAACCAACTTTAGAGGTTGCATTGCAGGCATTGCATTGCAAATAAGTATTTCAAGCAAAAATGTGTACTTTTTTTGCAATGTGGGCATTATTTTAGGTCGTAGAAGGAACAGAGATCGATTCCATTCTAGTCAATTAATGAATGGCGATTAGCAAGGGTAGATTAACGATTTATCAACACTAGGTGGTCTGTAAATCATCTTCAAAATATAGATTACACAGGGTGTATGTGACCTCTATTTCCACCTGGCCGTCTGTTTCCTATTAATTTTTTGAAGACGATGACGGTATGGCCACTTATGCTGCGCCCAGCCGTTAACTGATAGGATATCTTGGGGAATGAATGCCTTATTTCCGATTTGATGGCAGACAGATGTTTTCTGTCAATATTTAAAATCGATTCTTGCCCTATCCGGTCCTAGTTGCACTATTTCCCCACCCCCATTTTTTTTTCGCAAAAAATGCAAAGAAGTGGATTGAATTCCAATGCGCACTTCCTTAAAGGGCGCATATAAGGATTTGTTGATATCAGCAATTTTTCAGCGTGAAGCTAAACCCGTATCTAGATTTGGTAAATATTCCAATATGTTTCCTATGTGTTGCAGGGCTTTGCCCGCTCGCCCATAAAAATCCGTCGGAATCAATTGAAATCCCTCGCAGTTATTGGTCCATCAGTTTCCCAGGAGCGCCCACAGGGGCAGTTAAAGATCACGCCTGCACACTCGAATATTGAATTTGCATAGATTATATAGTTTTCGATCCTTTCAAAGCCGTATTACGTTCGGTTGCTGAACTCGCCACCAATGCTATACGTTGTACTGTACTACGTCGCAAAAATATCGGTCATAAACTTGCAGCAATTTCAATATAAACATGCTGCTTGGATAATGCGCAATACAAATGCAGTTGGTAAGCAACTAGAGGTTCTCCAGACGACGTATGTGAAATAGACTGGGATTTGGTGGTTAAAGTTGAGATTTGAAGCCGGCGTGTGGATGCAGCAAAATACTGATCGATCTAAGCAGCTGCAAATAAACGCTGAGTTATCGTGTTTAATTTCAAAGTTTGTCAGGTGGCGAGTCCAAAGAATCCGCAACCATCAGAATGTGAAGAGGTCTCAATACGAAATACCATGCATGGGATTACCTCGAGTCCATCTCAGCTTCAGCTCAGGGTTCCCCCAGAAATACAAATTCAACTTCCCGGACTTTTACAGTTTTTTTAACACATTTCCCTGAACTGTCTAACCTCAGAAAATGGAAAAATATGAAACTCCAAGGAATGCTATATGATTTTAAAAAAAGTGAATAGAAATAGGTGGCATTAAATACTGACAAACAATGGTGTATACTGGTTTTGGTACTAAAAATATTACGATTTTCCATGACTTTTCAAGGCCATTAAAACACGGAGTTTCAACACATTTAAAAACAGTTACTTTTTGATTCCAAAGGGTAACATGCACTACTTAGATGACATCAAAAACCAAATTTACAAATAAAAACTGCTAAGACGATGATAGACTAAAGGAAAATTCCTTTGAGGTGAATTTTAACGTTCTGAAATGCAATGTGAATTCAAGGCAAATAATTTCAAGTGGATAATGCCAATATCACGACTTTTCGACGGCCACCATGACCTAACGTTTATTTCATGACTTTTCTTTCGACTTTATGCCATTTGACAGCCATGCGAAAGCAAATGCAATATTGGTATGTTAAATCTCTCTGACGTTCCCCTGACTATTCCTTGTCTTTCCAATTTTCCTGACATTTCCAGGTTTTCAATGTTTTACAGGTAGGGAGCCTTACAGTAATGATTACTGTTAGATTACAAGTTGGATAAGTTATTAAGCATCATAGAATAAGAGCAGTGACAAAGTGGAGAAAATTTTGCCGCTATTTTGTTGGATCCATTTGTCAAGACATGGGTTGAAACGAGGACACGTTTCACTTGACGCAATTACAGTCCTAAAATAGTACTTGAAGAATGACGCCATTAAAGCGTACACTTGCATAGCCTAACTTGATAGCCTATCTAAGAACGGTTCATTCGTAATGACGCGTTCAATCCGTGGCATTCTGCACAAGCCTCTACTGGGAGACGGTCTGAATTGTAGAAGATAAGCGAGGAAGATATGGATAAAACCGATGAAAGACACGCACGTCGACACCGCAATGATAATTACATCTAAAATTCGAGGAATTGTTTGACAAAATTAATAAAAAAAACAATTTTTTCAAAGCTCGACACGCTGAGAATTTGCTAAAGATGAATAAACTTCCTCAAAAATTACTCATCTTTATTAAAAGTAAAGCAAACGTTGGGAAAAACTAATAATGAAATATGCTGATAAATAAATGCGCAAATACAGAATACTGTAGGTACGGTATATTTTTCAAAGGAAAGCGCAGCCCCAAAATCTTATTACTGCCGCCAGACATGGCATGTAACGACGTCCTCTGGGATTCACTTGCTTCTCGTAAAAGATGGGGATTGCTAAATTATGTATAGAATCCATCTTAAGCTTTGATAATTTGTGATGCGACGTTTGTGGCGCCATTCCTCATCTGCAAGGATTATGTCCACAGTATCCACACAACATCAAACTCACCTAAGGGGATGTATGCATTGATTACGTCACGCCGTAGGGGGAAGTTCGCTCACGTGCCTGTTTGTAACAAGGGTTGACATGGCCACCACCACCGCACAAAATACAGTGTTAATTTAGCAACCATCAATTCAGGGCTTAAAGGGATGCTGGAGAGATCTTGGCAGTTTTGACTTTAGTTTTTAGCATAAAAATGTGCTTACGGCTGAGCCAATTTTGTTTCACATACTTATTATAATTGCTAAATTCATTTCCCCCAATGCAGAATCGGTCGTTCACTAGTTTCAGGTTTGATAATTTAAAAATGTCCGGTTTATTTATACAAAAAATTAACAAATTTTTAAAATGCCATTATGCAATGCGCAGTGCAAGATTGTCATGCAGAGAAGCCCTATTAGGGGCGGTCTTGAAATTTGTTATTTTATAAATAAACGAGGCATTTTCATATTATAAACCATAGCTGAAGCCTTGGTGGTTATACACTGAGAAATACATTTAGAAATTAGAATGGAAATTTGAAGAAAAAATGTACGAATAATTCATTATTTGCACGGTGGGCATCCTTTTGGCTCAGCCTTAATGCAACATACATAGAAACTACGTGAAAGTACTTATTTTCAAACATTTTTTTCAAAACTGAAAGTGCTGAAAAATGCAGGGCGCATTTCAAAGCGAACGAACCTGATCTAATTTGCTTGATGTACGGCCATAATCTCTGACCTCATCTGGGCGAGAAAACCGAGGGGGTCGAGGTTTACCAGCTACTCAAAGTCGGGACGAAATTTGTACCATTCTCAGACTGTCACCGGGAACGCTATTAAAGCGACGCGACGCTGGAAAAGAACGGGGCTCTGAATAATGCATAAGCCGAGGGCGCTCTTAATATTCAACGTGGATGAGACCAAAAACCATTGGCAGAGCAGGAGGAGAATTGAAAGTGAGGAGAAGGCCCCGTAGATCAATGTGGATTTAAGAAATGGAAAGGCAATTTCGCTCTTGTAATCTAATTGGTGGTTTTAGTTTGTTATTGGAAGTCGAGCCGCGCCACCGTACATCCGAAATTGCGCACTTCGGGCGATCCAGAAATTCGCCTTCTTTTTAACGCGCCAATATAAGACGGGTTTTCTTAAAACAAATTCATACGTTTGTGGGGGTGAAGAAGGAGCTAAGAAATATGCAAATTACGTTTAAGTAAATAGCGGGGCGGAGCTTAAAAGATGGAGGAATGGGATGGCGTGCCAGTGCGGTGCTGTACTTAAGATCCTCGCCAACGCTATTGAATTCGGTGCAGGAAAAAAAAGGCAAATTTATATGCTAAACAACGAAGACAGACAATTTCCTAATGCCTCCGCGGTGTCGAGACAAAGAAACAACAGTCACGATGATGCGAAAAGATACGCGTCAACGAAACTGTTGACATGGCTAAACAGTTGAACGAAACAGTTGCTGAGCAGGGTTAGTGATTTGAAAACAATGCCAGCTCGCGTAACGTTTAACATCTCATGGACGAGTTTCCCCACTGCTCCCAAAGGAGTGATTCGGAAGGGGTAGCTCTTAGATCGAACGAAAATATCCCATGTACTACTGTCACATTTTTAACCAACAGGGATAGATCTATCGTATCATTAATCGTATGGCGAGTTACTCGACTATATACAGTATAGACGTCTACTGTATATAGAGTCAGTGAGACTGAGCGTAAATATATACAGGGATATCCACTGAAATATTATTGCTATTTGTAAAGATTAAATTCCATCTCCCACCGCCACAGGCCACCGCATCCGAACTAATATCAGTTTTACAAATAATTAGCCGTGAGCTTACAGAAACTGCAACCGGTCTTCGATCAGTTTCTTCTTTCAGTTTGATAAGACTTTTTCCTAAACGGGAGACCGAAGACTGCGTTATTTAAATTGCAGAAATGTGCAACTATCAAATTAAAAGTTGCCTTTCTACAAAATGTGCATTTCATATACTTAGCATGATACATCAGCCATGAAAAGTAATTGCATCTGTATAGTCTGGTTGGTAGTGAACTTGTATTTGAGACAAGATGTTATCATTCAACAAGAGGGGCATTGCACGTGACACCAACCGAGCTGTTGCGCCCCTAAATTTGCGAGCTAGAAACTTTCATAAACTCATGCTTGGTCAAGTAAAACTTTCATCGTCTTAAGAGACCATTTGGGTCAAGTAGTCCCTCTTGATTCCACCAAGCAATCTGCATTTCAAAGAGTAAACGCTTTCAACTCTTTCAAAAATGCACACGCGTGTCAGTTTTGCTTTACCACGCTTTCACCTTAAACATCCACTTTCCAGTTGCATGAACTGCCAAAAGGCATTTCTCGTCTACCTATTAACTTCTCCGAGCCAAGCGTCGACTGACGTTCGGGAGAAATCCAGGCTGCACTAAGCAAAGAGAACAAAAACTGCGCTGGAACACTCGAGGCACAGTGGTCCTAACGTCCTACTGCTCAAAGACCACATACTCTGTTCGTCTCCCAAGTAACTGCGCTGATGCGAGCGACGAATGAAGTGGGGTTCAATTGTCCCCTTTCCACATTCTCACGCTGCCTTAAGGGACACGAAAAGTGGCACAAAACGCAATAGTGTGAATGAGTCCATGATTGATGTAATTCCCGAAGAACTTGAAGCATTTTTGGTGCCAATAAATCTAAGTGGAACGCAAGCCCATTGTTTAGTATGGGGTGGGAGAGGGATGGCGGATCCAGAGGAGGGGCAGGGGGAGGAAGACGAATTCGACGTTGAGCACGCAGCCTACGTCATTGGTCTGCAAAGTCACGTTTTCCGAAAAGCAAGCGTTCAGGCACCAAACAGACAATTGCCATTATTGTCACACAATGACATATCCGCGTCTTTCTTATATCTGCTACATCTCAATTTAGGGCTACGGCAGCACCACTTTCCTCTGGCAACATTATGGCAGCCATCCTGTTCGGCCTGGCAGGGGTGGGGTGGGTGTCAATTACTCTTCGGAAATGCAATTAGCACCTGAACCGAGACGCCACCGCTTATTTATGGTCGCTGGTGATGAGTTCTAGGGGAAAATGCGGATGGCGAAATGAGAAAAACGCGATCGAAATGGAGGCGGTGGTATACCACTCGGGAGATAGAAAAACAACAATTGACGAGGGATGTCGAAGTGATAAAACGTAATCTAATATTTATTTGAAATTGAGGAAATATGTGATGTCGACAAAAGCGTGGCGCAAACCGTGGATGTCATCGGGAGTCAGTTTTGAGTTTGAGCGACTAAAACAACAAGGAGTTCAACAAATTAGCTACATTTTGTTTGCATCTTTCCAGCCATTGCATCACGTTGAAGAACCTACACATTTAGAAGGTGAAAGATTGGAGAACTTTACAAATAATGAAATCTACCATCTGCTTTAGGTTACACGTAGAGCTCATGGCGAATGCAAGTTGGCGTGAATCGTCTACTTCAAAATACTGTATCTACAAAGTTCAGGTTTGGAACTCCAGATTGACCATTCAAATAACCTCGCTCTAGACGCGACTTTCCTATCAAGAACACGATGACAGCTTAAATGAGGCTACTTTTTCGTTTCTTGATGAGAGTCCCTTTAAACAGCCGTCATTTTTCCTTCAAGGGAAGAAAATTCAATTTCAGTGCGAAGGGAGTTTGTCTCATTCTTCAGGATTAACCCGATAAACCATCCATCAGTTTGAATAAGGCCTGAATTGCACGTCCTACATACACTTCCTCGAACTAAAAAAGCACAATTTTGAGTTTTTTAGCTCTACATCGCCGCCACAATGCGCCTACTAACAATTCGCACATGCTGAATACCGTAGACTGGTTGACCAACAGATGATGGAGTATTGATTTTTAAATTGCATTGCCATCTAGAAATTTGAAGTAAAAACGTCTTTATATGGTCATCAAAGACGATACCTAGCCACAAATGTAGTTCTAGAGCCTTTCCATTAAATAATATGCAGGTAATATGTAGGGAAAGTTGGCGCTAGATGCCCCACTTTTTGCAAAAAACATTTTTACTGACTTAAATATAAACTTTATTTAACAATTACACGCTTTTAACGCTTTAACAATTTAACGCTTACAATGCTACTCTACATGTTTTCAGTGCCAAAAAAATTCTAAAATCCCAAAAAACAATGTGTGCATGTGAAAAAACGAAGTGAATTTGTTGTTACAGGCTAAATGACAGCAGTAAGCTGCTTTATGCTGCCATCTATGCAAAACGGCAGAAAATATCAAAGGTGGGGGCACTAGGAGTCTAACCAGTGTCTAGCTTGTAGTTATAGCGGATTTTTCGTGTAATTTCTTCTACACGAAAATGGATAGTAAAAAGGGTCATTCGAAAAATATGAACCAGTGCTAAAGTGAGTATCGTACACGAACTCATTGATTCACTGTTTTAGCAAAAAAATCAAGATCAGTGTGATGCGAAATGCTCAACAAATCTAGTTGCTATAATTGTCAAATTTTGCATTACGTTGTCTTGCATCGAATTCAGACATTCATGCAAGTACATTCAGTCGAAAGTTAATCCGTTTTATGAAACAAAATTACTGTCACATTTCGCATTAAGTTTTCTAACATGTTTCAATATTCACTTGTTTATATGCTTACTTGTTTCGAATAATTTGTTCAGAAGTAAAGGAAAATCATCGGTCTCTTCTAAATTGTTTTGAAGAAGCTAGCATTCAGTACGTGTCATGCAAACTGGCGGTAAAGTGATAAGAATGAATAAACAATACCGATTTTATTGCAAAATGTCACCATAATAACAGCATTAGGTTGAGGTCCACTTTAAAACGAGCATTGGAAAAATACTCTTATTTACAAAATTGCCTTTTACTGGACGGCATTCGCGTGGCTAATTCCATCTTACGGTTATCATTGCATTGTCCTTCGTAACCTATGAATATTGCATTTAAAATAAATAGCGTAGAAGTCAACCTAAAACCAGTCAGTCTACATTAACTCGGAAATAATTCACGTACATGTATAGGTAGGCCATCCAGCCTAATGGATTTTTTTTAGTAGAATTCGTCGTTTTCCATCGTTATACAGCCCAACAAACTGCATATCGACCAGCAAGTGTCCACCGTAGCATGCAGGTTGAAGCACTAGTACAAACACGTGCATTTAAGCATATAGATACAGTATCCACAGCATCCATTTTTACCTACAAGCGGGTCCCTTAGGGCGCAGCAACAGACCTCGTCAACAAGTCAGTTAATTCCAGCGGACAAATCAAACTTGATCATGCATTGGTTAGGATTCGGTAATTGGAAATTCGGTAAGTGGAAAGAAAAAGTCGAGGTTACACGCTCCATTTGAATTAATCCGAGTAAAGTGGAAAAAGCCGTAAACGACAAGTGAATGCAAAAGGCCAAATGGCAACAACCTCTACTGGGAATTAAGGCGAGTAATAAGCAGATTCGATACCCATGCATATAAATTAATTTCCAAAATATTTAGCCAAACACTTTTCACCGGCTACTCTTGGAACTACATGTATATGGCGGCACTGCTAGCTTTGATATCATCCTTTTCTATCTCCAAACATTTCTAGTGACCAGTTTTCATTAAAAATGGGACATGTTTTGGAGCAAACGGATTGACGATTATTTCGCATTGGAAAGAGCATAAACTGAAAGGCGCTTTGATTAAGCTTTACTGAACTGTACTAAAACCTCATTTCGATACCATTTTGTTTGTTACTACAGTTACTACAGATGTATTAAAGATGGCGTCAGGCTCTTGAAAAGCGATAATCATTGCCGAAACAAAGCGTAGCGTCTTCAGGAGACATTTGTTTATTACAATTTCATGGTACGTGTATATGCAACATTGAAAAGGGTCTATTTGACCCAATTTGGATGCATACATTGTACTCAGAAATAGCCAGAGATATAACATTCAGAGCGAATACAACGTAACTTTCAATAAGGATATTACACGTATTCGTATCGATTTAAGAAAAATCTTGCAACACTTATTCAGCGTTAAACGTTTGTGTCTTTATAATGCATATAGCATTATAAATCAAATACATAAAAGCTTTGTTTACGATACATTCGAAACTATGTGGTTTATCGTAATAACTGAGTAATTAATTTATTAACGTATAATCCATCAATTAGTTGTCCTCGCATATATGTAATTTCAAGTATAACAAATAAGAGTTCAGGTTTATAAAATTAATTAACTTCTTCCCTGCATCTATAAACTCATTCGCTTTCCTAGAAGCTCGGCTATAAAATTTAATTAGTTTTCATCCGGTAGTAGAAATTGCCAATAAAATCGTATTAAGATACAGTTTAAAGGGATAATAGAAATTAGGGGGTGTTGACACTACGAACACATGCTCGTGCACGCACAGATATTTACCCAAGTAATTCCCTGAAATCACCTAACCAAATATGCATATACACAGGCTTCAAGTTGACAAACTGTACACTGAGCTTTGTTACTGCTGTGGACAAGAACATTTTCTAACAAAATGCAGCAAATAAAAGCTATGCATACGGTATTTAATTACAATGTACGCAATGGCTTGCAACGCATGCTCCTGAATTCGCAGTATTACCTATATTTGGATGGACCAATTGTTATATCATTTACGCCAATTTTATATTCGTGCTTAAAATTAGTTCACGCAACTAAACCCTTTTTAAACATGCTTTACAGCATATTAACAAATAAAAAATTATAGTTGTAACTGAAGACATTTAAACAATTGGCGTAGTATTTTATCGGACTATTTTGTTGTTCTATTCCGTATACCAGTTTAATTAGTTATTACAGCAGGAAAACGCATGCAAAACAAGTTATCCATAATAAAATATGGCAATGAAAGTATACTAGCGAATCACATACTGTATAACCTATATCTTTAGCTAATGTTTGAATCCGTCAATTTGCTTCTTAATGCAAGGTTATTAGTTACGGACGAAGACGAAACTGGTCACTAACTAATCACGCAAGATAGTTGCTTTGCCAAGAAAAGACAGCCGCCATATACATGCATTTTATCCAGGCGGCGCACCTAAATTTATCTCAGTAATTACTATACATGGTATTCGCATCACGTACGGAAAAAAACGCATCGGACTCGTGTCGAATTTACGACCATGACTAGTACTACACTGAGAATCTAATGAAAATTCTTGTCAAATTTCGATCGAAACATCGATTCATTTACGTGCACTCGCACATATAATCCATTTATTAGCTTAGACGTTAACCGATGTTGTAAAACGTTTACTTGTTATGTATATTAAAGGGTTCAATGAAAATGTCACGAAGGCTGGCATGCACCAATTTGCATTCCAATAGGCTGTAATTAACCAATTTATTTCCTGCTCCTATACACTATGCTTGCCAAATTCCATCTCTTTAAGACTACACATGCACCTCTACTGTAGCGGCGCGATAATTCAACTAAATTGCTAGAAATTCAGAACTGCTTAAGGAATTATAATTTCCTTCACACAAACTCGATTCCAAAATAATGTTAATTAAAGACTGCTGTAAGTAGTCATCTGAATTAATGATGAGAATCCTTGGAGTAGTTTGAAATGAATGTTTAAACAGAACACTACATTTATATGCATATTAATATACACAAATACTTGAAATTCCACATACGCCTGGAATAATCTTGTCAATGCCATCATTTTCAAGTACTCGCATGCAAAGTACACTATGTCTTATATGGGGAAATTAAAAAACGGTTTATTATTATGTCTCGTCTGCTTTCATATCACATCAGATTACCAACAAATCCGTTAGATTTAGTACACGTTTTGAAGTTCCGCTCTAACAAATCTGAATGGTGATATAATAGGTTCTCTTAGAAATCCGCAATGCATTGAAGCTTGCAGTGATTGCTTACCTCTATTGATGACCCGATGTCCAATGTAATTTCACAAAAATAAATACAAATACTAAAAACTGTATAATGGTATGGAATCTTTAATAAGGCATTGGTCTCCGCCATGAAAGACGTCTTGAATAACGCCCATACCATGTTGAAAGTGTATTCTTTCTATGACATGATTTAAAAATGCGACATGCTTTCGTTGCAATCCCTATATAGCAGTGGTCCCCAACCTTTTTATCGTTTTACCGCTGATCCTTTTACTGATAATTTTACCGCAGCCCGCTGAGGGAGGGGGGGACGTTGATTGTTTATATTTGAGATTGCTTTGATTTAATACTTTTTATTTAATTGTATTTAAACATACCTT
>JAQIXS010000877.1:0-37306 GCA_034700785.1 Rossiulus vilnensis | reverse complement strand
AAAGTCAATTTGTCCATTGAGAGCTAACTTCAGCATAGGCCGACGAAAGCAATGACGTCATTTTGTTCTAAGTATTTTATTGTTCAATTTTTGTTTCGCTTCTGTAAAACCATGTAATGAAATATTGCTTTGAAATTGAATAAAATTAAAATTATACTTAACTCGTATTTAATTTCAAACTACATTACATAGTTTTTTTAAAAAAAAGGAAAACAAATTTGTAAACTAAAAATACTTGCAACAAAAAATATTGGATAGTCTGAAGATTAGCGTGACACCATTGGCCTATTGCAGCGAGCAGTAAAACGTGTTTCGCTAAACGGCATTTCGCTTTACAGCCAACTTTCCAGTAGCCTATCTAGGCCGTAAAGTGACGTATGAGTGTGTTTAGTTTAGGAACAGGACGGCACACGATAGGAAAATCTTGACATCTGCTTTCGGTCTCACTTCCTAGTCAAATGACGTCATTTAACCCAGATGAAATCAACCAAAATCAAGAGAACAATCAGTGTTGTCTTAGGGGTTAGCCTAAGGGCTGTTCAATTCAGGCCATACTGGACTCGTATGGGGGGTGGTGGTCAAGCGTTCAACCATTCGATGAAATGTCCAATTTATGGATTGCCCATAACGAGCGTCAGGAATCCCCTGTGTCCGAGCCCACCCCCTAAGCATATATATCCACACCACCAAATGGCATGATGTTTGCGGGTGTCACCAGAAGGTCCCAAAAAGTTAATCAACCACGGTCTCGGGATTCAATCTGCAAAGTCAACACGAACGAGATTTAAAGTGGGAAAAAGCTGTCATTCAAACTTAATGGGAATTAGCCACCAGAGAGGACACCCGTCACCCCCTCACCCCAAAAATTCAGGACTTGTTTTTGGGCCTCGGCTGATTTCACCACACCCCCACAGCCCCTGTCCTTAGCTAAGCTGCCATCGAAAGCAAACACAAATGACGATCATTTTCATCATGATGCTAATAAGGGTGTGTTGTGTTTGTCAGTGTGGGTAAGGGGGGTTCAATCCGAGGCATCCATCAAGCTAAATGGCCCATGGGCAAACCCAAATCCTTGACTTTTTTGAAAAATAAATTCTGTAGCAAACACATCAAAGGGAGTTCATTAACGATCAAGATTTTTTTTTGCATCTCCAGTAATTTCAGGGCAACTACATTTTTATCAGTAAAATCACATGAACATATTAATATTTATAATAAAAAAAAAACATTTTTCGTAACTTGGAACACTTTCCAATGGACGTGCCATTCGAATTTTACGAGGGATTTTCCACGATTTTAAAAGCTAAAAACGGACTTTTCCCTGACTATTTTGGAAAATTTTGTGAAAATTGTGAATTTTGGGGGTAGGGCACTTGCGACTTTATGGTTCGTCACACTTTAATTTTAATATTTCGTCACATTTGAAGCTAAAATGTATACGAAATCTGTGTGAAGTTGGATGGGGGGGGGGGGCTGAATTGCGTCACTTCCGGTCATCCACTGGCTTCTTGCTCACCTGTCCAAGAGGTCCATGGTGCTGGTCAGCACTTCGCCGTACCAGACCACTCGTCCGAGTGTCCTAGTTTTCAAGTGGTCGAAGTAGGCGTCCCCTCGAAAGGCGCCTAACGGCGGTTGACCAATGACCAGAGCCACTTCCGGTCCGTCAACTTGGACTTCTGCCCCCGGGCGGACGAGACGAAGCGCCACCTTGGGGCACTGGAGTCGGTCGCTTCCGACCTGACGTTGCCAGGACGACCGGAAGTCCTCCGAGGCGGACTGACCGGAAGTGATGACGTAACAGGGCCCGGGCACCAGGGGCGGGCAGGGGTCGGAGGTCGAGCAATCCAGGCCGAAATAATCGCTCAGAATGTCCTTCAAAACGAGCCTCGACCAAGCGGAAGTGTCGGCATCTACTTCACTTCCGGAATCCAGAGGCACCTGTAATGAAATCAGTGACTAACTTAGTTAATGATTTTTATGTAAATCTAATACACATTTTTTTGGTTGTATAGTTCATTACAATTTTTAATATAACGATGTTTGAATTTATCATCAATACCATGCATATCCAATGATTACTGTTAATTATTATTCGATTAATTTTTTGTCCTGAATTCTGCGGTATATTTTCGTAGAATTTTCTACAATTTCGTTTGTTTTCCAGTCAATCATTACGTAAACATTTGATCAATTCCCCTCCCCCAAACTTAGTTCAAACTTCTTCTTGACATTCAGTCAGATTTTCATAGGCCTATTTATTCAGAATTTTTTAAACCTTTCTCAGCTTTAACGCTCTTTTTCTACACAATATTCTCTGGAATATCATTAAATAATAAGCCGTTCCTAAAATTCCAACGATTTTTCGTTATTTTTTTTTTTTGGAAAATTAATCTATTTGCCTGGACATATACGAAACATATTGGACGGAAATTTTCACAAATTCAGTGCAATTTTTCACATCTATGTATGATCTTCCAATTAATGTTTTTAAGGCATTTTACTAAAATTACATAAATGTTATTATGAATATTACTATCATATTTAACGTATTTTACTAAACTCATACCAATGTTATTATCGGTGGTTTTTTTACATATTTTTTCCAGAATATATACCGATTTACCCAAACAGTTCCTTCCCCACCATATATTTATACATGTATACATGTATATATAAAAGTCAATAAAATTCAATTAGTGCAAGAAAGCATGAGTGGAGTGGGGAGACCCGGGCAGGATCCGTTTTTTTTTTTAATAAACGAATAATTTGCCTTTAAATTGGAGTGTCCATTATGCGTTTTATGGACGCAATTAAGAAGAACGACACTCGAAACGCTTTGATGTAGCGGCCAATCGAATCATTTGTAACAAACCCGAATGTGTACCGAGTGTTTGTTCAATTGCGGAATAACGACCATAAAAACCATTGATTAAATCTTCAATTAAGGTTCTTCGCCTCAACGGGGCCTAAACTCCAGGATTTAATTCGGCGGAAACGAGCAGCTACCGCAAGAGGGCCTCTCATGCTATAATAAAGGATGCCGAATTATATAGCACAGATGGATAGCATTTCCCAAGCTCAAAAGGGCATATGTACATTTCATATAAAATATAATAACCAAAAAAAATTAAAAACTATGAGAAATGGGGGAAAAAACCTTCAATAAAACCGTGGGGTTGACAATAAACAGACGTCAAAATTGACTTTACAGCATAATATCAATAATAAATTTTATGACGAAATGCAAAAAAAACACCTATAAGTGTGAGGTCGTCCATAAAAGACGTTCACGTAGATACGATATCGAATAAAACATTAAAATTTAAAATGTATAAATGAAAAAAACCTAAAATTTGACAGAAAATTAAATTTTATGAGAAATCGTTTAAGAAAATCCAAATAATTTTATATCAAATGTAACGCCAAATTTTAATCTTGAAAGAAATACAAAAACCAAAAATCAGACTGTGGGGGTCCTCCATAAAAGCGTCTAAATAGATATCACGTCAAACATAATATCAAAATTATATTTATGATGCCTGCAAAACACAAATGAGACGGTGGGGTCGTCCATAAAAGACGTCCAAATAAATTCGCCACCAAACATAATATCAAAAGTGTAGTACAAAAAAGGGATGAGAAAGCCACCTGGTGGGCAACCAGGGTAGGAAGCAGGTCCCTAAACAGGCGAAGTACAATCTGTCACAATATTATTTAAGATTGAAGTGGGATAAAGGGGGATTCCCATTCAAAATTAAAAAACTAAATTAACAAAACATAAGTTGCTCCTCAACGCCCCCCCAGCATAATGACGAAACAACACAAGGGGGGAGTGAAATCTAGTGAAATCCAAAGAAAACAAAAATCGGGATTAGATGGCGTTGGTGTCACTAATGCGTGTAAACAGCGGGGGACAAAAATGAGAATGAGTGAATGAAAAGCATCAGAGGCCATCAAATCCGGGCTCATTTTCGTCCTAAACTCGAAAAAACACAATAAAAGCGGCTCTATTTAGCCATTACAGTTCAAAACCTTCTTAATTCTGGATTTAACCTGGATGGATGAACGAACCTTTATCAAAGATAATACCCAACATTTTGAATTTCATCAGCAGCAATGAATCACCTTCTAAAACGTCAAATCAATAATGACCTTCAAAAACTTATTTTTTTTAATGATCCACGTCAAATGATTTTCAAAATTTTTTCTGCAAACGACAATTTGGCCAAATTCCCATTTTTTTAGAGGATCCATTTATTAAGTTAAGCAGATATAGTTGTTTCTTAAAATATATATACTTTCGATGTTTTTAATTACTTTCCGAAGCAAATTCAACAAACGACCTTCCTTCAAATTGTATATGATTTTAAACAGTTTTCAGTATAATTAAAACAAATGTTCTTTTTTTTTAATTCATTAGTTTCTTTTGGAAAGTTACTACGACACGTTCAACTCCTGGCTGTTCTTAGCAATGGAATTTCCACACATTTGATACCAAGAAGTTTTTAATTCCAAAAACCTTGTTTTTTAAATTAAAATAATTTAAACAGTTTCCAGAAATGTCACAAGATTTTATTTTTAAGAGGATTTATACACACATAAGTTACCAATTTAAGAACTTTTCACTTTTTGAATGATGGGTTAAAACTGTGTTTTTTTAGTTTAGAAGTAATTTTCTATTTTTAAGAAAAAGTTTTTGAAAACTTATTACGATATATTGAACGGCTTTTTTGCTTCTTTATTTCTATTTCTTTTGAAATTTCAAATTATTTTAAACAGTTTGTAGCATTAATTAGATCAAAATTTCAATTAATTTTCAGTAAGCATTACGTTTTCAAAACAGATTCTGATGGCAACTGAAGTTTTCGCAAATTTTAAGCAAAAGTCATCAATTCAACATGATTGCAGTACCCGTGGCGTAATTTAGTTGTTTTGGCAGCCACGTAATCCCGTTTCCGCGGTTAGGCCTCGTGACCCCTAGGAGTTGGGGGTCAAAGCAGCACCCTGAACCCGACATTCCTGGAGAACAGTGGAGCAATTAATCAGCGTTTGACGCACAAAATGCACCCCCTTAACTGGCACTCGTAACCCCTAGAAGGAGGGGGGGGGAACCCAGGGGCCCCCGGATTAGATTCAGAGCGGCCATGATGATCCGGGTCAGCTGAACCAACACGGTTAGGATCTAGGGTTGGTTCTAGGGGCGACCCCTAAGCTCGCCCATCGTCGTTGTCTTTCTTTCGCTTCCTATTTATTTTCGCAAACCCAAAAATGATTAAGTGCGAAGCCAAGGGTCGAAGGCCATGAGAGCTACATGTAGAAGAGGATGACCGAATCTGATTGCTGCCATCGTTCCTAAGTGTCATACTGCAAGGCAATACATTTGGGCAAAAAAAAATATTTTAATAAAAAAAAGTACACTTTTAAAACCCATCAACCCTTACCTAGGTCCCGCGTTTCTCAGAATTTCACGATGCCAAAACAGAAGTTGATATTGATATGCTATGTAATCAATTTGGAATTAACTGTTGCATTTTATCACTGATGCACAACCAACAAATCTCAATTAAACGATGGTAATCGGAGTCTCAAATTAATATATAATGTGCAGACTTTTTATTTATTAATTATTATTATTATTTTGAACTATTATTAATTATTATATAACACGGGCTTGTTTTAAGTGATTTGAGCTTTCGACTTTTCACGAGCGCTTCATTAGCTGCGAAATGACGTCCTTTGGGGGAATCTCAGAAATTCTCAAAATTTAATGATGCCAAAACAGAGTTTTTGGGAAAGTTCTTCACGCACTTAATTCACGCTACATTTCGCTTAATTAATTCACGAACAAAACTTAAATGAAAGTAAAATTCCCACCGCATCTTTTACCATCGTTTCGCTCGGATTCAACGTTTTCAAAATGGAACGTTCGGCGTTCGATTTAGGGAAAATTCCAAATTCCATTCACATCCACTTCCGTTTCCGCTTCGTGAGCTTAGCTATCGAAATACGTCTGTATTTTTATTCGCATATCTTTCTTCTTTATACATAAATATAATTTTAATGCAGACGCACAAAATATTTTTTTTTTAGAAAAACGAGGTTCAAAGTTGTGAACAGATGCGAAAATGGATACCCAAGGATTCTTCAATGTTTTGAAATCCGGCCTAATGGCGCCATCTAGCGTCACCGTTTGGCAACTAAAATGCGAGGGAAATTCAAAGTACTGGTCATTGTTGAGACGACCATCACAAAGGCATGAACAAGGTCAAGAACATTCAGGAATAACTGTTAAAGGACGATATGCGCTGGGGAACATATTCAGTAGAAGACAGCAGGGTACTGAGTTGAATTGAATTGAATTTTCGACCAACTGACCTGCGAGAACACCAAGAGTCCGTTGTTTCGCTCGGACCTGACTGCTCCGATGACCACTGCCTTGGTGTCCACCTCTTCGGCGATGGCCTCGACGTTCAAGTCCATGAGGGGCGCAGTCTCCACATCGAAGCTGACCACTCCGTGCTCACGGTGACCGACCAGTACGCGCTTCTTCTGTAGGCTATCCCTCACTGGAAGCTTGACCACAACTCCCAGGGCGTCCTGACCGGAGCCGATTGCCAACACCTTGCCTCCTGCGGTCCAGTAGTGTGATAGGATCTGTCGGATCGGGTCCGTGAAGGTCCTGGTATCGCCCAGGACCAACAGCTGGACATTGACCTGCCAGGGCTCTGTGGTCAAGTGGCGCTCGTCTACCTGGAGGAAGCAGTAGCGGTCAGAGGAAAGCGTTTTGGTCAGGGCTTCGGTCAGCTTCTGCGGTTGTCCTTCAGAGAAGATGGCTATGTTGGGGGGCTTGGAGGCAGTTGCCATCTTGACCGACCGGAAGTCCATGGGTCGGAAGAGTCCGAACATGGGCCAAACCACCGAAGATGGACACGGCTTCAGGCACCTGTTCAGAGCCAACATGGGCCTCATACTATCTGAGGCACTTTATGATAGGGGAATATTCTGAAAAAAATAAAAATAAACACTGTTTAATCATGCACATAAATGTAATAAAATATCTAAAAGCACTTCTATTATTTCAAGGTTCATCTGAAGAATACATTTTTTCAAATGATCAATTATAAAAAAATACATATGGAAAAATTTCAGCTACATGTATTTAGAACATTATTTATAATATACATATTAAAGTTAATTAGGAAATAATTAACTCCCATTCCCCATTCTGAGGGTCAGTTGCACCAACAAAAGTTAAGCAAAACCCAAGGTAAACCTAAAGTTAACTAAAGAAAGGTTAGCAGTTAACCATCGGTTAACGTTAACCCAGCTAACCTGCTGCTGTGCAATACGTTTCCTTAGTTACCCAGAGGTTAACCTTGGATTTTGCTTAACTTTTGTTGGTGCAATCGGCCCTAAATGCATAACGTGTTTTTTTATCCATTTATCTTTCGAAAGCTAAATGCAGATTATGGCCGATCAATCCGATATGAAAGGGCAATAACCAACCGATGACGTCCTCACTGACCTCCTGACCTGGACATACACGTATAATGCTCATCGTTCTAGATTCCCATCTTATATTTAACATCGTTCCTTAACATGTCCTACATAACACGAACAGAAATAGGATTTTTTATAAACGGCGATAAGTCAGTACCTGGTACGATCTCAGATTGCCAACCTTCAAACATCATCTTATCACAAAATTTGACACATAAAACACAAAATCACACACGAGTTTGTCAAAACGATTTTTCCCCATATCAAAAAGCGATGAAAACGAATTTCGTTGACTTTTTACATCCTGGAGATTAGATAAGGGCGATCATTATATAAGAATGTGAAATTTACGAAAAAAAATCACTGTTGGATTCTGTCAAGAACAAACAGGTAAGCATTTTAGTTTTTTTTAAAAATTTCGGTCGAAAATTTACTTCAAACGATTAAGACTAATTCGCTCCATGATCCCACTTCTCAAACAAAAAAAAACAATTTGAAAGTATTTCCTCTGATTTAAACGAACAAAACCGGAGCATTTACTCATTGCTAAAAATTTGTACGAAAGCGTTTACTAAGAATATAAATAAAGAGCAAAAGCATTTACTTCTAGCTGTAATGCTTTTTCAATGTTTATCTGCTCGATACCTCGGTTAACCAGAAGGCTTATCCGAGGTCGTGACACCTCTCTGGCCATTACGAGGGCATATGCTCAAACTGAGCAGGAAACTTGGGCGTTCCTCATGGCGTCCAAGCTCTCGAACTGACCCAGAGGATTTGCTCAAAACTGGTGAAGTTGAAGCATGTGCTCAAGGCAATGATCATTAGTTTTGGAGCATTTCCTAATCGAGCAATTGCTACTACAGGTTTCTGGATATGCCTGAATATTCATTGTTTAAAAAAAAAATTCCATCAATGAGCAGTTGCTACTGTAATTTTCTGGATATTAATTTTAAAAACGACGCTAATTTCCAAAAACCTGTCCAGGTATCCAAAATGAAAGTCGCCCTAGTTTTCCTGGCCTGCGTGGCCGCAGTGGCCGTAGCGGTTCCCCCGAAGGCCCTCTCCGACGAATTTATCGCCCACATCAACAGCGTCCAGAACAGCTGGAAGGCCGGCAAGAACTTCAAGGAGGGCACCACCGTGGAGCAGCTCAAGCGGCTGATGGGCGTGCGCAAAGGATACCGCTCAAAGCTGCCGGTCAAGCGCATCGCGGTCGACCTGTCCGCCATTCCGGACACCTTCGACGCCCGCGAAGCCTGGCCCCAGTGCCCATCCACCTCCGAGGTCAGGGACCAGGGTGGCTGCGGCTCTTGCTGGGTGAGTAAATCCAACTTCAGATGACCAGCGGCAGACCCCTAAGAGGTGTCGCTAACGCTCGCGTGCCCTTCGCTCTTGCAGGCCTTCGGTGCCGTAGAAGCCATGACCGACCGATACTGCATCCACAACAAGGAAGACTTCCATATTTCTGCCGAGGATCTGCTCTCTTGCTGCGGCAGCTGCGGATTCGGGTGAGTCCTCCAGAAATATTTAAGAAGCATTATCGCACATGATACCAACTGGGGTACGCATAGCAGTCTAATTACCCTATTTGTCCAAAGGATGTTCAAAAACAGCCCTCAAAATGCTAAAGAGATTGGATGTTTATCATTAGTAAGACCCCTTCTCGAATACTGCTCTCCCATTTGGAATCCTTGCAGGGTGGGTCGAGTGCAGGAACTCGAAATGGTGCAGGGTAGAGCAACCAGATTCGTCACCTGTAAATAGCCGCGAGATGAGGGCGAGAGTAGAGGGAGACTCAATTTTGAAAAAAAATTACTGGTAAAGAAAATCTTTAAACGAAATCAGCACGGTGGTAGAACCTCACAATTCAAACCCACTTGTGGAAATCCGATCAATCCGTTCGGACCCATCCTCTTGGTCTTATTTCTTGCATGCCATCAGACGTTGGAATTCTCTTCCAAAGGATGGCCCTAAGCTAACAGAAATTCACTTTGACAATGATGATGGTGACCATCAAGTTGAATAATAAAACATTATAACATGGGTTGATGGATTTCACCGTCTACCACATGATGCGTCTTTGTTGACAGAAGTGTGTAGAGTCGAACTGAATTCTGATCGGTGTCTTCCCGAATCCAGATGCGACGGCGGTTATCCTGAAATGGCCTGGAACTACTGGACCACCAAGGGCTTGGTGACCGGAGGCAACTACAACAGCGGCGAGGGCTGCCAGCCTTATACCATCGAGGCGTGCGAGCACCACGTCAACGGCACCCGACCCCCGTGCGGAGACGACCGCACTCCCGCTTGCAAGGAGTCCTGCATCGCTGGCTACGGCAAGACCTACGGACAGGACAAGCATGTCGGTAAGCACCAACGTTTCTGGCCTGGGAGGGGAGGAGCGTATCACATGAGTGACCAGAGCTAAAGTTGGCCGCTAGATCCTTTCCCAGTTTCTAGTGAATCTCTTGGGAGGATGCGAATCACAGAAGAATCTTCCTCAGTCTTATCTCTACAGTAAATTGTGAAATGGTTGTGATGCCACGCTTCCGGAAGACCGTCCAACTGTCAGGAATACTAGAAGAACCTTGCTTTCTGAGCAGTATTGAAAGAATCTCGCGATGCCACACTTCTTGGAGAATTTTGAATTGCACGGAATTGTTAAAGAATCTTGATCTCCGAGGAATTGTTAAATAATCTTGATTTTGCGAGGACTTCTGGAAGAAATCTTGATCGCCAAAGAATTCTGGAAGAATCTTCCCATCTGAGAAATTATGGTAGAATCTTGCTCTTCGAAGAATTATGGCAAAATCTTGCTCTTCGAAGAATTATGGCAAAATATTGCTGTCCACGGAATTCTAGAAGACTATTGCTCTCCGAGGAATTATCAAAGAATCTTGCTTTCTAAAGAATTCTGGAAAAGATTTTCTCTTCGAGGATTTCTGGGACAATTCTGAAATCATCTTGCGATGCCACACTTCTTGAAGAACCTCAATTTACAAGGAATTCTGGAAGATTTTTTCTGCATGCATCTTTGCTTTGTGAGGAATTCCAAAACGCTTGTTATGCGAGGAAGTTTGGAAGAATCTTGCTTTTCGAGCCCTTCTGGAAGACGTGTTCCGCCAATACTTTTCTTGCACTTTCATCCACCCCGCTGTTGACACCATTTCATGGCATTGTTTTCTCTTGCAGGAAGCAGCGCTTACTCCATCTCCCGAATCATCGCTGAAATCCAGACCGAGATCCAAACCAACGGTCCGATCGAGGCCTCGTACGACGTCTACGAGGACTTCGTCAACTACAGGGAGGGTGAGTGCTCTAAATAGCCTTTGGTTAACGGATACAAAATTGGGTGCCCATGGTCATTGTTGATTTATCGCTTGGACTTCAGGAGTCTACCATCACACCACCGGAGAGTACTTGGGCGGTCACGCCGTCAAGATTCTAGGCTGGGGCAACGAAGCCGGAGACGATTACTGGCTGGTCGCTAACTCCTGGAACAGCGACTGGGGTGCAGCAGGTAACCATCTTTGCAGAAAATCCATGAAAAAAAAAAAGAGATATGTTTAAGGTTTTCTAAATGAGATTCTGGACGATTTCAGGTTTCTTCAAGATCCGCCGTGGCACCAATGAGTGCGGCATTGAAGGTGGGTTAGTCGCGGGGCTGCCTTAAACCTCTTTTGCTGAAATGGAATTTTGTAAATTGTGTTGATAATTAATAATAAAGATACTCTCCTGCAACAAGGCGAAGGCTCGATGAAGCATTCAGTTAAAAGTACAACATACTTCCATATCTTCACAATTGCCAAATTCGAGATAACCTAAATTTAATATTCAAAAACGGTATTAAGCGGATATGAAAGATACAGAAGGATATTGATCGGTTATACATTTATTTACAGTGTTTCCAAATATTTAGGTTTTGTTATTCATTAAAAATACATATTCAAAATGAGGAATATGAATGGTTGAAAAGACAAAAATGATGGTGACCATCAAAATTCGGTGGTAATTACTAAATAATAATAATAACAACAAAATTTGTTTGGGTTGAGGGATTACACCCCCTTATAGGGTGCTGAGTTACATTTAATTGACGCAAAATTCGATTAAAAGGAATTGTAAACGGCATAAAAAATGCAAGGTCATTAAATACATTTCTATTAACGCAGAATCAGTCTCAATCTGATCTCATACTGTAAATAAAACTTATTTTATGTATTTTGTTCACTGTGAAAGTTTTTTTCCACATCAGACCGGACAGCGGGATAAAGGGGAGGAAGGGGGGGGGAGAGAATGATGCAAATCATAAGCAATTCCAGGACGTCCTTTATGGATGGTCTAAGTAAAATAGCGGGGAAATCAGAAACATATTTATAAAATTAAAAAACAATTCCTGAAGTAAAAAAATGAAAAATTGGAGAAAATAAAACCATCCTACTGTGGGGTGTTATATGGAACAATTGGTAACATCTTTCTTCTCTCCTGCCTAAGTCTTAATTCACTATATATTTATTAAAGGAATGTAAATTAACACCAAAAGGCTGTAACCCAGTTTGAATAAAAAATAAAAATTACACCTGATGAACTGATTAAAATAAGATTTAAGAAATTAAGATAATACGTATTTTCTAATATTAGAAACAAACGCCAGACAAAATACTATTGAAAATAATTACATTACAGAGCTAATAGCTCAAAGTGAAATCATACTTCTATATATCTTTATAGGCGACTTAGAAGAGTTACTAAACATAATACCAAAAATGCATCCAATTAAAAAAACCAATATAAGTAGGCCTATTGGTTAAAAATAACCTATGGAAGATAACGTTACCTGTTTGAGATGTCACAACCTTATCACACTTTAAAATTATGCCTGAAACTATCTACAAGTTTCTCAATATTTATCATATTTAATGATTAAATTAATCATACACGTATTTCCAAAGGGCTAACGTTCATCAATACATTATCGGTTATCGCTTTGTGCAACCATCTACAGACAGCCTAGATTCAGAGGAATTTGGCTCCCGGAATAAAACTGATAAATATATGCCATTTTTTACGGACATAGCAGCCAATAAATATTAATAACAGCAGAAGAAATACAGAGCAGTTTAGCAAAGCTTTAAAAAAAATGGCGGAATTCTAAAGGAAGCATAGAACCCAAATTGGGTAGTAACGACACGGCGTCCATGGCAACGAGGCCAGCACGTGCCAGGTGACGTCACTCGCACGTGCAGAGCTAGCCGCCGTGTGGCACTCGAATCTCAAACAGCCATAAATACAAATATTTTGTATAAAATGCAAAATGGCGGAATTCTAAAATAAAGAACAGAGCTGCTCGATAACGTTGAACCATCAGATTCCCGCAATTCATGGGGTTTGTTTTGCTAAAATATTTGTATTTTGTGTGCATATACTCTCGTATGAGATTTCCATAACACAAATAAATATTTTAGCAAAAAAAATACGTCAACCACCTTAACCGATGATATGTGGGAATCTGATGTTTCTAAGATGTCGAACAGCTCTGTTCTTTATTGTAGAATTCCGCCATTTTACATTTTATACAAAATATTTGTATTTATGGCTGTTTCAGATTAGAGTGACACATTTATATGCAACAGCTAAAAATAACATATCTCACAGAAGCAAGCAAGGCATCTCGCACAAATAGGAATTAAAAGATAGGTGGTCCACGTTCCAAAGATAAGTACGATTATGATGTTTTAAAATAATTCCAGTTACGAGATACGGGCGCGGCTGTATTCCCAAGCAAACACAGTCGTGCTAATAGTGGACAATTGAAAGCCAGATTCAAAATCAATAAAACTCACAGAGAGGTTTATCAGCGCAACTCCAATTGCGATGACTAACGAAGTAGATGCTATCGGGGCGATCGACGACAAAAAAAGTTCGGAGTTTATATTTTCTCATCAGTTGACTTAAGAGACAGGTAAGCGTATCACAGATCCTCTCTCTTATTCGGGCTCAAGGGGTATTTTAGGAAGCCCTTAAAACCAATGCTTCGATGACAGCAATTAACATCTAACGGACACGTAGGTTTTTAACGAATGAAATATATTTCCTGATGATTTACTTTCACTGCTTAAAACCGTTCATATTTCAGCTTTTATTTACACAAAAAAATACCTGGATCAAAACAATTTTATTTCAACGGCTGTTCGTTGTCATCCGTGGGTCTTTGCTCTCAAAAAATCAAATGTTTCTTCGACCGAGCTTATTTAGGCTTTTACATAATTACTTCAAAACCCCCTCACTGGAAAACAGTGATGCCCCCCTGAAGTTGTTCGTTCTTTGGGCCTAGTATACAGGTTGGATAGTAAATATTGCATGAAAAATGGCTTACCTGTACCGGTGGTCATTGTGTAAAACCGAGTGTTTGCATTCAAAATGCTCTCGTGATGGGAGTCTTGAGTATCTGAGAGTGAATCGGAATGTAAGAGTGGTTTCTTGCCTCGTTCGGATGTCTAGCCTCGACAATGAATCTTGTGGTGTTGACGCTGAGCGTCTTCGGCTGTTCCGCCGCACTCGGTGCAGCTGCACCGAAAGCCCTCAGCCAAGAGATGATCGACCATATAAACAGCGTCCAGGACCAGTGGAAGGTGAGTCAAAAATGGCAATTGGGATCTAAAAAATATTGGTTTTTATTGAACGACACTTTATGGTAAATGATGCAAAAATAGACAACACAAATTTGGGATGGCTTCGGGGTGTCAATGATGATGTTTCTGGGATGCCTAAAACCGCAGCTGAAAATATCTAAAATTTTGACTCGAGGCATTAGTTTTTTTTCAGCTGCACTCCGGCATTTCTGCCAAATCTCAATGTTTTCTTTCATTTTTTATTTTATAAACATAACCATGCAAATGTTGCTAATTGGAGCACTGAATATGATACTATAAACACGATTAACGTCTCAATGCGAGTTCATCTCAATATGCCGTTTACCGCAGGCTGGCCACAACTTTAAAGCTGGAACCACCGTGGAGCAGGTGAAGCGCCTCCTCGGGGTGCTGCCCGGCTATCGGTCCCATCTGCCCATTGTGCACCACGAGGTCAGCCTGGACGATATTCCGGCTGCATTCGACGCCCGTCAGCAGTGGCCCAACTGTCCCACCATCAAAGAAGTGCGAGACCAAGGGTCCTGCGGATCGTGCTGGGTAAATGGAGTCTCGAAAAGTCCAGCAAGAAGGTCACAAAGTCTGTAACCTGGTAAATGCGCCCCCTCATCCCCCTCAGACGGTCCAAAGCAGTCAATGATTTCATGCTAGATAAATGAAATTTTCTTGCCTAAATGGCCATATTTTACTAATACTTTTAATCCAGTTTTTCACAATCTTTGCCCGTGGCGTTTCTTTTAATAATGGCAAATGATTATACAATGTTGAGAATAAAATCCCAGATTTGAAACCCAAATTGGCGAAATTTTCGCCTGCGGTGTCCATGAGAAATCAGAAAAATGAAGTTGGTGCCCCTTCCCCCAAAAGTAGGGGCTGAATGCGCCCCTGACCTGGCATGCTCTGCGATTAATGTGAGCTGGGCTTTTTGACCTTCTCGCATACCGACTCCTAGTCCTCCGCCATGCTAAGGAGTCTGGTCTTCTCTAACGCTCGATCAACCGGCAGGCCTTTGGTGCAGTCGAAGCCATGTCCGACCGCTATTGCATTCTCCTGGATCAACAAGTGCACGTTTCTGCTGAAGATCTGCTTGCTTGCTGCATTCTACTCTGCGGCAATGGGCAAGTACCAAAACCTTAAACCAAACCATATCAGAAATCTCTGAGGATGTTGCCATGTGGCATTTTTCGGCTTACACTAGGGCGCCTAGTTCTATTTAAGTTGAAAGGACCGAACCTCTTTAGCCTAACTCAAGAACGCAGTTTCGGTTTCCCCGCAGTTGCAACGGCGGTTCCCCCGACGCCGCCTGGGAGTACTGGGTGGCCACAGGTCTGGTGACCGGCGGCAACTACGGCTCCGGCGAGGGCTGCCAGCCGTACACCATCGCCTCGTGCGACCACCATGTCAACGGAACCCTGTCTCCTTGCAGTAGCGACGAGCCGACGCCGCAGTGCAAAAAGACCTGCATCGACGGATATCCCAGGAATTACGACAAGGACAAACATTTCGGTAAGAGGTGCTGCTGGCACTTCTTCGGAAGCCACAAATTCCTCGCGGCAGCATCAACCTGTGGACTCTCTGTCTTGCTTTTCAGGCGATTCCACGTACGGCATCAGCCGTATCAACGAGCAGATCCAGGCAGAGATCCAGCAGAACGGTCCGGTGGAGGTGACCTTCGACGTGTACGAGGACTTCCTCAGCTACAAGTCCGGTAAGTCGCGGCGCGAACGGCGTCCGTAAACCCGCGCCTTCACCTCCGTCTCTCGCAGGCGTCTACCGACACGTCAGCGGAACCTTGGCGGGCAGCCACGCGGTGAAAATGATTGGCTGGGGCACCGAAGACGAGGTCGACTATTGGCTAATCGCCAATTCGTGGAACGTAGAGTGGGGAGACAACGGTAGGTCCTCGAGGACAGGAGAACAAAAAACAACAACTGGGAAAACATCGAAAGAAACTCCCATCTTGCCCAACAATTTAACCTTCACGCATAATTTTCCCCACGGAGAATAAGCCGTCACTCGCCGTTTGGTTATTGAATAAGCCTAAAAGAAATGATTGATGATTAATTAGATTCGAGGGTAGGACAATCACCGAGTGATTCCAGGTGTGACACACCTGTCACAATTAAGACACCATTCCCACCCGTGTCAATTTTCGGATTTATCACACCTTCTCTTACTCTAAAATTACGATCAACGGCAATACCAAGTTGAAAACACCGGTTCTCATTCTTGCTCGAAAACCAAGGATTCAGAGTAATACCTCGAAATGAAACTATGTTGCTTTTTTCTTCTTCTTCTTGAAATTCAGAGTAAGATAAAATGTCTACAGTAGATGATGACACGTCCAACCGTTGATGAAAACATTAGTATCTTTCGATGTTTTCTGCCATTGCACATATTCGCTCGCGGAGCATCCTAAAATCCGTTTGCATTTCAGGTTTCTTCAAGATCCTTCGTGGAGTCGACGAATGCGGCATCGAGAGTAACGTCGTAGCCGGGCTTCCAAAACGCTTTTGATACCCCTTCCACCTGTTGCTCGACTTTGTACGCACGTAAATCTTTCGCATGATTTAAAATCATGACTGTATGTCAGCTGATGTTTGTCATAATTGTCATTGTCCGTGCCACATTTGAGAGGCATTTCATAGAGAACCTCAATACTGTCAGGAAGCAGTATTTTTTTTCTTTGTGCATATCGATCTGTGTTCAATGCAATATTACGAGAATAAATTATTTTTGAACAATCGCTTTTAACAGCACAACTTTCGGCAACGCAATTCACAGGAAGGAGCAAGCACGATACGGCCTTGACCTTGAATAAAACGTGACCAACTGATCAGCCTCGATGAGCAAACGTCTGGCACCCGATTTCGCGCTATACCTTAATTTAAATTAAAAAAGCTTTTTGAATGTGAAATATAAATTGTACCTTACAAATTCAGGAAATTTTCCAGCTATGATATTTTGGCACTTGTTCTGTTCGAACTCCTGCACACCGCACGCGACCGCAGCGGTCCATGAATAGCACCTCTATGGAGGGTCCGTCTCAAAGGATACGCTACTCGATTAGATTAGCTTAGCACATGGCTTTGATTGGTTTATTTTAGCGACTTTATTTGGAAAGGCGTCAATACTTAATGCCCGTGATACCGTTCCTGCCCCCAAGGAGTTAGGACTCGTGGCGCCATCTATCGATACTGTTTCATAACGTCCAACTGAAAATTTTAAAAGAAATCTAATCAACGAGACGCACATGTGCACTGATTGGCTAATTTTGAAGCCGTGCACCGCGAAGGCGTTAGTGAATGCCAGTCAAACAATTGCTACAGGGAGGCTATGCTACAGGCAACACGTGATTATTAAACATGACCTTTCGACAGATCAGGTTATGACAGTCTGAAAATTGAGCAACTTTAATACAAGAAACACGTGATTTCTCAGCATCCTGCTTATCAAGACTCGAAGCAGGCCCTGTTCAAACAACAAATCCATTAAACTTTGTATTTTCAGCCTCTTTGCACTCAAAGGGCAAATTTTGTTTTTCACAGTCAGTAACGTCATAGCAAGTGGTAAGGTCAACATCAAGGCTTTTGAGCAGAACTGAAAGCTAGAGAAAAAAAGGTAAAAAAGGCTAATTTATCGGGGGAAAGTTAACTGATTTAAAATCCAGAATTACCGTATTCAGAACAGGTTTAATTTCAAAAATTTTTCAAAGGAAGAAAAATCAAAACTGCGATGAAGTTTTTGCTTCTGCTGGGCGTCACAGTGGCCTGCTTTTGGGCAAGGGCCGCTGGGGTCGAAAAAGCACTGAGACAGGACCGAATCGATGAAATAAACAACATGCAAACAACTTGGAAGGTAAATGAACAGGGCGTTTTCATACCTTTTCACAACAAAATGACCATTTTCTGTTCAGAAATTGAAGTTGCTTAGTCACCAAAGTCAGCTGACCATGATGACCAAACCAGTGTTACTTTGTAAAATTGCACTCCGAAATTAGTAATCAACAGGATATGTGTATCAAGAGCTGGTACCCACATACTCAATTGGCACCAAGTGATTTACATTGCGAAAGAACAATTAATTCATTAGTTTTATGCTTCTAACGACTAGTGAGATTAGCTAGTCAGGAAAGTTGTAAAGTTGCTACAGAAATTTTTTCCCTGTTTCACTCAATTTCTTACCAAATGTAAATAAAACTAGTCTTTCCATATTTATGACTTGTATTCGTTATGATTTGGTCAGTTAAACAATTCTCATATTTTACCGAGCTACCAGTGAAATAAATAAAACAAAATTACGCTGGTAATTCCCTGACGTCGTTAAAAAACAGCCCAATATTTTCACGCGGCTTCGCTTTACTTTGTTCACCCAGGCCGGTCAAAATTTCCACCCTGATACTTCGATGAAGTTCATCAAGGGCCTCCTGGGCGTCCTTCCAGGCTACACCTCCAAGCTGCCTTTGAAAATACACAAGATCGCGTCCAACAAGGCCATTCCGGACGCGTTCGACTCCCGCGCCAACTGGCCCAATTGTCCGACCATCAAGGAAGTCCGCGACCAGGGCTCTTGCGGCTCGTGTTGGGTAACTCCCATTGAGCGTAGTGATTTAATGTTCCACTGACCAGATTTCCTAAACCAGTGCTTTTTTCCAGGCCTTCGGAGCAGTCGAAGCAATGTCTGACCGCGTCTGCATCCACTCCAAGGGCAACCAGAACGCCCACATTTCCGCGGAGGACCTGCTCACGTGCTGCGGCTTCTCCTGCGGCATGGGGTGAGTTGTGGCATCACAACTGCGAAACAAAGACGTTACAATTTCCAATTTAAATTCACTTTTTGCATTGTTTTTCTCGCACATATCAGCTGCAATGGCGGAAACCCGGATGGCGCCTGGGAATTCTGGGTCGACAACGGCTTGGTCACCGGCGGAAACTACGACTCAAAAGAAGGGTGCGAGCCGTACAGCATCGCGGCGTGCGAGCACCACGTCAACGGCACCCGGCCTCCTTGCTCCGAGGGCGGAGACACTCCCAAGTGCAAGAAGACATGCTTGCCGGGATATCCCAAGTCTTACAAGCAGGACAAGATCTACGGTTTGTTCGTCATCAACTTTATACCAGCTTAGGACTGCCCTAAGCTAACAGAAATTCAGTTCGGCATTAATGATGCTGACCATCAGAATGCAGCGGTTAAATAAGAAAATAAATAGTAGCATGACTTACCTCACGGATAATCTTTGCTGACAGTAGAGTGCTTCAGTTGGATTGAAAAATGTTTCTTGTTTTAGGTAAAACCTCTTACGGAGTGTCCAGCAAGGTAGCCCAAATCCAGACCGAACTGATGACGAACGGCCCCCTCGAAGTGGCCTTCAGCGTCTACGAGGACTTCCTCCTCTACAAAACTGGTGACGATTGACATCTTTTTCCCTTAAAAATTGCCGTCTTCAGATGAAGAAAGGTGGTGTGCTTGAAGGCCAAACTTTGTTCCGATGCAGGTGTCTACAAGCACGTGTCGGGCTCGGTCTTGGGTGGCCACGCGGTCAAGATGATCGGCTGGGGTGTCGAGAACGGCACTCCCTATTGGCTGTGCACCAACTCGTGGAACACAGACTGGGGCGACAACGGTTAGTACTGGTTGGGTGTGATATGGAAGAAACGAGAGCATTGTTTAAAAACATCTGGTTCTCCTTCCACTTTTTCAGGCTTCTTCAAGATCCTCCGCGGCAAGGACGAGTGCGGCATCGAGAGCGAAGTCGTGGGCGGTCTCCCGAACGTGAAATGAGCAGAAATCTTAGTTCGCAGAGTCTGGCTAGGGCCTTGTTTCTACCGTTGATTTTTTTATAACATTTTCAGTATTCAGCGCATCTGTCGAACGATCCAGTAACGACATTCTTGTGCATTTCCTTTTCGTTTTGTAAAGCTTTACTTGATGCGGCAATAAACTAGCACTTCTCATACCCATGCTGCGTCGTTTTCTTATGTCAGTTTGTTTCAGTAGGCAGAAATCGACCTTTTTTAAACCTGAAAGTAAAAAGTTCTAAATTTATATATTTATTGAAAAAGTACTTTCGGGTCACCCTGTAAGTCAATGGGCTTTTATGGTCGTCCCTCGTTTTTCTACTTTCAGCTATGGCGCTTTAGCTTCAGATTTGAAAATTAGAACGAACATCCAAGATGGCGGCTAAGGCCCCCACGCAAGTAGATACCAGAGCAGAATTGGCAGAATTAGTAAAAAGAAGATCAGAAATTGCGGTAAATATGCCACAATTATCAAAGCGAGTCACCCGCATAGCTTAATAAATTCGAAATAATTGATCATCGCCGTTAATTTTGACGAGCTCTTAGCGTTTGAAACAACCCCTGTCCTGTTAGGCCTAGCTGTCAAAACCATGCTCGTTTTTGTTTCAGGATACTTTGGCCAACTTGGAAAGACAGATTTATGCATTCGAAGGAAGTTACCTGGAGGATACTCAACTATACGGCAATATCATTCGTGGCTGGGACAGATACCTCACTGCAAACAAGTACATGAGTGCGATTTGCTAGCCTCTTGTGTCCATGCAATCTCAGTCAACTTTACGCTCATTATTATATTTCCACCTTAGCCAAAATCCAAAATCAAGCTTTGACCTTATCTTGTTTCCTTCGTTGCCGCTGCCACATGCGTCCTTAAATAAGTTTTTTTTTTCCAATCCACTAGCACTTTGACTTTGAACTGTAGACGGAAATTGCATGGCCCGCCTATTTGCAAAGAATATTTCAAATCAAATCAGCAGAGATTAACATGTCTTGCCATTATGCTTTAGAAATACCAACAGCAAGGCTGACAAGCGCAACAGGAAGTTCAAAGAAGCCGAACGCCTGTTTTCGAAATCTTCTATCACTTCAATGGCGGTAAGACGTCCGACTCCGATTGAATTGCATTTTTTGTTTGTTTAACTGCATTGTTCCTTTGAGCATTTTTTTACTTCAATAGATTTGGCAATGAAAATTCAGACCTTTCAATAGTCTTAAGAATATGGTTATTATACATTTTTAAGGTCTGATGAGTAATGGCCAAAATCTTCAAGTCCTTAAAAGTTAAAATTCTTTAAAATGTCTATTAACCACATTCTTTAAGTTTTGTTATTAGGCTTTAATGTCTAATATCCGAGTTCTTGAAATCCTAGTAAAGTCTGAATTTACGTTAAAAACTTTAATTATTTTAAAACGATGTTTTATTCAACTTACGTAATACTTCTGGTATTTTCAAATGTCTAATGATTGTCTGGTGAATGATTAGAATTTTAAGGACTTACAATACATTTATTTGACTTAATTGATCAGTTTTTTGGAAGATGCAACATTTAATGACGTAATATGTCATCGTAACAAAAGTTCAAAAATCAGTTTGAATTCAGAGGCTCTGAAATTACCATGAATTAATTAATACCGTTTTGGTCTTTTTTCAGGCTGTCAGTGGGATCGTGGATCACACTCAAGAAAAAGGTGCGGTTAGCATGAAGGCATTGAAGAAGCGGGTGTCCTGATATTACCGAATCACCAACCGACCTTTTCCTCTTCTCTCGAACAGAGCACAACAGCGAATCCGAGTCTCAGACGGGCAACAGCGGCAGCGAGGATAACAGCAACAGCAGCATTCCTCCGAACGCATCCGGCGCTGGCAGCATGTCAGCCGCGGCCAATTCTGTCGACGCTTCGGCCAACGGCACCTCGGCGGCGGGCATGAACGGCATGCCATCGCCGCCCATGCAGCACAAAGACGGTCTCAGCAAAGTTTCTAAAAATTCCCACAGAATTAAGAAAGGCAGCAAGAAAGCCCGACACAGGTGGCTATGATTTCATAAATGCTTCTTTTCCGTCCCCGACATTTTTTTTAAAAAAAACGTTTTTTGTTTATCACCGTTCTCGCATAAGCGGCGTCCTAATCTTAGCTTCGTTTTGTTTTCAAAAAAAAAACGTGTCCCCTTTCGATTTCTTCATAGCCTTTTTTCGAAATTTACCCTTTTTTATTTTTTCCTTGGCATGGCATTTACGTTTTGTTAATATTTTCATTACACAAAAAAACAAAACGTTCAGAAAAGAAGGTAAAATGAAGACAGGGAAAGGTTGTGTGAGTTTTATTTTTTTTACTTTTTTTATTTTGTGATTTTGGTTCGAAACTGCTTTAATTACAGGGTGTCCAGGAGAAACTTGCCGTTTTGACATTTTCTCAGATTACCAATTCAAAGTTATTTTAAAATGTTAACCATACGTTTGCGCTTAAATCTTTACCACAATCATCGTTTTCGCTCGTTCAGACCGTCATTTTTGTCAATTTGTTTTTCCGAATTTGTTGCCACGGATATTCCGCTCGCTGGACACCTTGTGAGTAAAGTTTTGCATCGATTTAATCGTTTGGCACTTTCTTTCAGGATAAATTTTGATAGCGAGTGAGTGCAGGACAAGATACGACTGCGTCGAGTATTTGTTTCATCGTTTTTATTTTTGACGTCGTTTTCGCCATTTTATATAAATATAGTTCTAGCGTTCCATTTGTACAAAGCTTGAGATTTTTGGAATAAAAGTGAAAAATGTCATACATACAAAACTGGTGTTACTCACGCACGCTTGTAAGAATAATAATTGGCAGTCTTCACCACAGGTTATGAAACCAGACGGCAAATCGAGAATCTTAGTGGCCATCAATGGACGGATCTTGAGACGAAAGTAATCGCTTCTCTGTAATGAAGAAGAAATGCGATTAAACCTCTTCAAACCACCTCGCGTAAATCAAAATTCACTAAGCCAGTAAGCGTAATTACTGAAATCTGGGGTATTGCTCAGCCGTAGTTCTTTGCTTAGGCGATTAATTTGTGTACCTAATTGCCCTTACAATTTTGCAACGCATGTGATGTCGGAAAACATATTTTAGGATGTTGAAGAAGATAATCAGCGTCTTTTTAAGCCATGCAAGCACTGGTGCTTGTAGCGTGTCTTAAATACGGCTAACCTTCAGGAGGCATCACGTACTGGCGCTCGGAGGGTTCGTTACTGTTTGGTAAAGGAATTCGGCGCTTACGTGGGACAATACGCTGCTCCTGTCTCACCGACCGCCACCAGGCCAAGAAATAAAACAGCGCGGGGAGAAGCGTGATGATGCCCGACGATATGAAAAACGTTATGACCGGATTTGTGTGGTGAACGCATAAAAGGTGCTCGCTCCACAAAATCCGCGAAGCATTCATCTGCGATTAAAATGAGAAAGGTTTGGGTTACAATGTGTACAGCTCTAATCTGTAGAATTTTAGAAACACTTTTGATTGATGTTTAATAGTCTGTGCACGAGTAAACAAGACAGTACCTTATCTACGATATCCATACATAGATTATCGGCAGAATTTGCCAGGCTGTTGTAGAATTTATTTAACTGCTTATATTGGCCAGCGCATCTTTGACACACGGATGACGAGTTGTAAACATTTACAGGTAGGCGAGAAAACGTTCCCTAGAATATTGAAAAACAAAAAGTATAAAGTTAATACCCTGACACAGCCATAAGAGATCGAAGAAAACGAAGTTGTCATTACGTTCGTGGCATTTCCTATGCACTCCAGAGTCTGGTTCATGAATTCATCAAACTTAAAAGTGTCGTTGGATAAAGTGTGTACCACGTGGCCTTCGTCGTCGTAAGATTCAGTGAAGCAAGCTAAACCCGACAGAGTTAAAGTGAATGAGAGACGAGATTAAATTTGGGGCATTCAAAGTTACTGGATATCTCCCAAAGCCGACCTCCGCACTGAGACTCGTCCCAAAGGTTTTTGGCCGCATTGTACCACAGCCGAACCACCTGAATCTTGTCGGAATTGAGGAGTCTGTCTTCGCAGGTGGTGCTATCGTTATCTGCAGTCTAGAAGCGGTCAAGATGATTTGCACTTATTCGCAGCTCGCCAAAAAAAAGTCACTAAAAAGAAAGACGAAAACTTACGGTCATGATTTTTTGGTAGGTAGTCGAAACAATCACGTAGTACTCGAGGCACCGTTCGCACACCGCAAACGGCCGAGCGCTCTTCACGGAGCAGCTAACAAAATTAGACGCTAAAAACGACAAACATTTCATTACAAATTCATTCAATACAAACACTACAAAGCAAATTTCTGTGGATGCGCAATGATGACTGCTGCTAAGGGTAGTAATGAGTTGAACTAAATGAAAGCTGTAAAGACTAAGTGAAGGCTGACAAACCATAAGGTCGTAAGTGATCCTCCCTATTTATTCCCTCCTTTCCCCGTGGGGCCATACCCCACTTGTTTTTTAGTGAAGAAGCAATCGGGGCACCCCTCGGCCTTATGGAGTGAAAGTTGACTGTGACATTTCAATTTAGGTCCCTTGAAACCACGTCAGTGTTCCGAAAAAATATGCTTCAGAAGCGAGTTTTAAACCCGGACGTCAAAATGAAGGAAAGAATGACTGACATCAATGCGCTGCTGCCCAGCTTGTCACAAGAGAAGTGGGTGTTTTGAACGTTTTTAAGCGGTGCCATACGTGTGGCATATACGACTGTTTGGAAAAATCTCGACAAAAACACAATTGTTTCAATACGTTTTCGCAATTGGAATTTGTCATTAACTATATAAAGGGCTTTTCGATCTCTTCAACTTTAAAACTTGTGAATCTCTAAACAGGTACAAAGCCACCAAGCTTCAATTTGACTTAAGTCACATGTCAATGATGTCATCCCGTAGAAATTTCAAGTGGATATGAAGAAAAGTCAAACCACCTGCCTTATAAAGGAGGCTTGAATACGAATATGGAAATTAGGCTGGAGATTAGAGAATTTTCCATTGGTGGAATGCCATTGTTTAATAAATACATGTCATTGCTGAAAGGTCCATGGGTCAGCTTATTTATTTGGATCATACTTCCATGTTTCGTAATCATTTGTTTCCGGCAATAAAAAAAATACCTAATTACAGCTGGCATTCAATGGCAACAAAATAACGCTAATATATATGATCCGCGGCAACTCTGACCTATCGGACAACCTGCATATTGCAGCTTTTAATATTTGTCTTAATTCTTACTACAATTTTTTTTTGTTTACCATCGTTGGAGAACTCCTCCATCAGCCTGCTGCATTCGCCTTCCTCGTTGTAGTAGCTGTTTCGCCATGTTCCGTTTACCACCTTTTTGGCAAGGCGCGAACTACCGACGCAATATTCAGTCCTGGTGTCATGTTCGGCATTAATTTTTAGAAATAATAAAAGTAATACCGAAATTAACGCTTGAATCAAAACTCTGTCCATGACATATCCACCCACCCTCGACCAGACGATTCTAGAACATGTGCAAATTTCGTTCCACGATCCCACAATGCATTGCTGTTATACGGAAACGTAGAGGTACGCTGCTATAACTTATTTAGTATTTGCTAAAATTTAATATCGTTCAGTAAGCGTAGTCTTTTTTCTAAAATAATCATTATTAATATATCGTATAATTAATGCATCTCCTCAATTGGTGTTTTGCCGTAAAACGTCATAGCTTCACTAACTTTGACAGTTTACTTTTCAAATAACTACGCCACAAGGAGGTTACCGTAGTATCGATCACGCGCACTGTTTGGGAGTTTATCTAACCGGTAACAGGTATTACATAAAAGCAAAACATTAAATATGGCAGACTAGTTAAGTTCTATGAAATTCCGCCAGTGAAGCATTTTTAATTGCCATTTTTACAACCACATTGATGTTCAGACGTTTTTACTTCAAAGCTTATTTTATTGGAAAATTTTTTTGGACAAAACTGTCGGTTTTACTCGGTTAACCCGATTTATATTGGACCGTCCCAGATGCAGCACAAGCACGAATTTGGCTCTAGCGCCGTTATTTTCTACCTTTATTTCCGGCACATTCGATTTGATGTCTGCAAAAACAAACAGCTGATTGAACCCAGTTCGCATTTCAGCTACTTTTCAACGCTAAAAAATGGAGAAATATCCGGTAAATTTCAAGCAGCAAAGCGTCAATGAAAGCTACTTGGCGTCCTACAGTCAGGTCCACGCCCAGAAGGAAGTTTTGCAGCAGCGGCATTACTTCTTGTTGGGAGAAATACAGAGCATGGCTAAGGAATTGCCCCCGTAAGCCTAACTCTTTCAGTTCGAACCAAACTATCATATTCAAAAAAAAAATAATAAATAAATAAATATAATTTGACCTGGACAGTAACTATTCGCGTTTTCAGCAAGTTTCAACAGCGCATCCCCAACGAATTGCTGTCCGACATTGCCCAGTGCTTGCTGGACGGTACCGTGTACGACATCGTGGGCGGCCTCAAGGAGATCCAGCTGATGACTGAGAAGAACCTGTTCGCCCAAAGAATGAAAATAATAAACGCACAAAAACGTAATTAATATATTGCTATTAGCGCGCTTTTTTTTAATAACAATGCTTTGACCTTCTTTTACCTGAAAAATGTCAATTGGTGGGAGTGTGCGCAATGTTAAAAATGTATAATCATTTTGGACAAAATGCAGACAGCTTTTTGAACTCTGAAATTTTCCCACATTTTATATTCTTAAAAACAAGATTTATTTCATAAGAATTTTGAATTAATGATGTTATGCTGTTCATGAGTTTCTTTGTTTATAGATATCTCAGCCATTAAAGTTATTTGTTAAGGTTGCTTTTCGTAGAAAATTTAAGCGAAGATCATAAACTTATCCATGCAATTAATTTTATCCAAAATTGGTGCCAAAAATCTAACCAGCAAACATAAAACATATTCTTTTAGTTTTACGGTATCGAAGCAGTACCGTTTTTGAGAGCGTAGTAAATAATAATCTATTTGATTTTCGTTTAAAATTAATAACAGAGCTTCGGTTTTGCAACGAGAAGGAATTAATTGTCTGCTTATTTCAGTGGAGAAACAAGATTTCGAGAAAAAGTGCAAAGAAATGCTGCTGGAATCCCAAACGTCAAATCCGGAAACGTTAATTCAACAACAACTACAGATTCAGCAACAAAAAGAGGTCCTTTTTTTATCCAAAAACGAAGAAACAATTCGAGCAGAAACTCATCTTAGGCAACATTTGTGTATTTTCATTGTCAGGCCTTGCAGAAAAAGCAGAAAGACGAAACCATGAGAATGGACATGAAGTTAATAATGGAGCTGGACCAGAAGGTAGGTTTCACTAGTTCTGCGTGACTAAAGTTTGATTGATATTGAGAAAATTGTCAACTTCAAATCTTTCGTCCCCTTAAAGCTTACCTAGATCGATTTCTCCCTTAGATAGGTGCATCCTCATTTTCGTTTTCCGTCTTTCAGGTGAGCGACCAGCAAGTGACGCTGGAAAAAGCCGGAGTTCCAGGATTTTCCGTCACCAACAATCCGACCGAAATCCGACTCCAGATGTACATCTTGGAATTCATCCAGCGACTGCACAGCGTCGAATTGCCAGTTTAAGTTGTTTCTTTCGTTTATTTTTCTACCGGTGCAATCGAATAAATGTTTGTTTTCATATGTTGAATACAATTTTCTTTAAAAAGAATGGAAAAAAAGGATTACGGCTCAAAAAGGCGAATTTCTCGTGCAAATAAGATGTACTTAGTGGTCAAAATAGTTATTATAAAGCATTTAATTTTTTTGTTATCAAAAAGACTAATAAAAAAAAATCCTGATACGCATGTAGGCAAACATGATTTTTCATCGAAAATTACATTTTAATATAAAACAATGGCTGATTTCGTTAACTGGATTACTATTTGTAAATGCTGACATGCAACATACCTTCGATCTTCGAAGCTTCACGGCAGACTCTACGGAAAATAATTTACTCCACGTTGTCTGAAAGATGCGGTGTTTCCAGGATATGGCAAGCAAAATCAATTACGTTTAAATGACTCAAAAATGGGAAAGGGAACGAGTCATTTATTTTTGGTATAACTACCTAGAAAGAATGTCCTTCATTAGCGTCATTTATTTTTACAACTTCGGTATAATAATTGGAAAAATGGCATTTTATATAAAAATAACTGAATTCATAAAAACAAATGACGCTGATGAAATTTATTGCTAATCATTAGCAATCATTTAAAAAATGGCATTTTATATATATTTTTTTAAACTATATAAGAAAACTGACATTTTTTCCCTGATTAAACGGAATTCATAAAAATATTGAAATCATTTGAAAGTTGACATTTTTATTAAAAAAAACTCATCTTTACAATGATTAAACTGAAGTTTTAAAAACAGTTGGATTTTTTTTGTGGAAAAATGGCAAGAATTTGTTTTTAAAAATAAGTTTTATAAAAGTGTTTTAAAACAGCTACAATTACATGAAATATTGGAAAATAATAATCCACAAACAAGAAAAAAAAACTTAATAACAAAAACTTATTTTTCTAATGATTAAACCCAAGTTACAAAAACAGATGAAACTGATGAAGATGTTATACGTTGAAATCATTAAATTCGGAATGATTCGGGGTCTTAACAGTACATTTTATGCACGAACAATATTGTGGGGGTCAGTTTGGACAAGAAAACCAATTTTTAAAAAAATATTTCTGGAATATTACAGCTGACCAATTCAGCTGATTCACTCATTCTTCTTTGGTTATTTGAAGAAAATCAATTTTGCGAACATGTTTAGGCAAGGCAAACATGCATACATGGTGACAGTTTCACCTGCCCGAAATTTCCATTTCAATTGGGTAAATATGAGACGAGGGTGGGGTGGTTGACCAGCACCTCCACCTTATTTTAAGCCAGGCTTTGTACTACATACCTTTGTTGCCAAAGGCACCTCTTCGTCCCCCACCTGCCTAGCCTCGATCAGAGGCCTCTTCCATGATCCATCAGAAAGGAAAACCTGTTGATTGCAGGTAGTTGACTATAGTTGTTACCTGGAAAACTCAGGAGCCAAACTGTGCAAAACTGTTTCCTAGAAATAGAGAAAAAGTTCGTTGAAACGACTGAGAAAAAAACAATGAAGACCGGTTAGTGATTACGGGAGTGATCTGGCTCGGCACTGTGTCTCGGTAACCTCTGGTTTTCGCAAATATTTTGCCCAAACTTTGCGTTTCTTGTCCGGCCAACCAGGATATTGATTTTGGGAGATACTCTGGATTTAAGGCGGTTTTTATCAATTTTTTTCTTCAATTTCACAACGTTAAGTTTTTGCCCAGACTCGTCACACGTGTTGCTTGTTTTCGTTTTATGGTGACATTTTTTCGTGAAAACACGTGTGAAAATATCCAAGTTTTATCCGGATTACCGAAAAGGACCAACTACTATCCTGTAAAGAACTTCTGAACATTCGTCGTATTTTTTCCTCACCCTGGAAACGGTGAAAACATTAATTTCGGATATATTCGGTGTGTTTTAACGGTGAGTATTTCGCACGGGCGATATTTCAATGGTCAGTTTGGACACTAAAAGTCCGAAAACAACGATAAAAAAGCAATAAACCAAGCAAAAATAGTCGATTTGCGTAGGAGGAAGAAAGGCGTGGATGGGTCGAGTAGGGGGCCATTTTTAACCCAAAGAACGTTTGTTACAAATTCGAAAATGTATTTAAAATTCATTAATTATAAATAATTTTGGAGAAAAATGAAAGTATTAAATTTGATGGGTATCTGGTAATTTAAGTTAGAATTGTTTGCATTTTGTTTTATGACATTTTGTGTTGATAAAACGTTCAAGCTAATCTTCAATAATTTATCAGTTTACAATAACTGGGATTTCAGAAATTTAACTAATAATTAGAGTACAGCATTATCATCAGATAATGAATTTAATATTTGGTTAAATTTAGGGAAATAATACCCAATTTTATCATTAGATGATACACATCAGTACACAATAATTATAACTGGGATTCCCCAAATTTAACTAATAATTAGAGCCCAAAGTTATCATCAGATGGTAAATTTAATATTCGGTTGAATTTAGGGAAATAATTCTCAATAATGTATCAATTCACAATAATTATAACTAGGGTTTCCTAACTTTAATTAATAATCAGAGACGATAGTTATCATCATACGGTAAATATCTGGTTGGATTTAGGGGAAAAAAAGGTTTTCTCAAAGCCTTCGAAGAAAATTTATCAACATTTGTCAGGTAATCATACTTTTCCTGCCAAATATTAACTTTATCTACTAAAGCGAAACTATGATTATTTGTGCGATAATAACCATAATTTTACTTCAACTTCCTCGAAAAAACCTTCCACACGTTTTCATTAATTCAGCCAAATTTTAAACTTATGCATTGCTGTTGAGTAAAATTATCATTATTAGTTACCTAATAATATTAATTTTGTTTCAATTATTCGAGACATTTTTCCTTAAATATTGCTAAATATTAAAAGTATCACTTTATGATACGTTAAGCCAAACACCATGAACAATCTTAATTAGAACCTAATTAAGGATATTAGCCACGAGGCCTATTTAATATCCTCATAATTCGTTGAGGCTGTAATTCATGAATTATTAACCCCAATGACAAATTACTCCAATGTCCTTGACGTCATCTATCCAGCCTACAAGTTGGAAATTTTGCAGGCAATTCGTATCAAGTAGGCCTACATGAAAGAAATAACATTGTGTTCAATATTATTGAGACCGTTAATATTCCGACAAAAGGGCATTTTTACACTTTGGTGAGTTTTATTTTTCTGAACCATAATTTAAGTCATAAGTTCTGAAGCTGATTAATTGTTTGCCTGGTTTAATTTAAAAGGGTCGCTTCCTACTTCCTGCTCCATAAACATGTCAAATTTCATTTCAAAATAAACCTATGACATAATTTTTTCTTTTAAAGTTTCCACAAATCAGTTTACCAACCTAATACGAGCCTAGCTTTTAAAAATCGTGCGAAATATTAAGAAATAAAAACTAGTACACGGTATCATAAAAACTGTAGCAATGGCAAATGAGACGATCGCAAAACTTAATTTTCATTTGGCCTCATTTTGTTTTAACGAATATCTTGTTTTTTTGACAAGCAAGAAGAAGAGTAGTTACTTCTACCCAAATATCATATTTTTCCCCAAAATAAGATAAGCCAAATTTTTCAATACATATCAATTTCACAGCCCACGAATTATTTTTCACAAGTAGTTTTCCCCAAATTTTGTTTGTGTTAAAAACAAAAAAACACGGTGCGTACAGCATGACTTCATACTAAAAATTAATGACTTCTTGCATGCTGTGTTTAGCACATTTTTAACCGTTACCAAAATAACATAAAGTTATTAGCATATTACCAACATTCGTGTTTTTTTCATTTGCAATAAGTAATTGGGCATTAGATTGTTTTCTACAATACTTCTGGTACTTTCCAAAACTGTCCGAATAATTAAACCATTGTGGTCATTATTACTTTGTTAATTTTGGAGGGCTTAACCAATTTACAAAGCGTAACTATTTTCCCAAAATAATAAAAATCTTTATAAAATGGCACTTCAAACTCTGCATACATTCCTCGCAAACCCTTTCCAAATATCAAAATATTAAAAAAAAAATGCTCAAATTATACTGAAACCACAATAGATTTCTTCCGAAACCTACTTGAATTTCTGTAATTCTTTCAGAGCCCATCCATTTGTAATCAAACCCCTCTACAATCCCCCAAAATGACTCCTGAAGACCCTCCAAATCCAACCAGCTCCCAAAACCGGTCCTTGAATCTGATCATGACCCATTCCTTCCACCAGGTCTCACTGGCAATGATGTCCAGTCGCCACCATCTCTTCTTGGTGCTGGCCTTCTGTCTGGTCGCTGCTCTTCGAGGGTCCTCCGGCTTCACGGGCTGCGAGGGCGAGTTCCAGGGCCGGTGCAGTTGCGGCTACCGTCAGGTGGACGGTGTCCGGCGCTACGTGACCAACTGCACCCGGACGGGCTTCCACAACGCCTCCATGTTGTGGGAGCTGCCCGTGGAGACGGACGTCCTGGTGTTCACCGGCAACAACATCAGCTCCCTGTCGCCCAACATGTTCGGCATGGACAACGACTACAAGAACCTGACGTCCATCGACCTGTCCGGCAACCACATCGAACGCATCCCGGGCAAGGCCTTCCACCACGTGCCCAACGTGCGCAAGCTGGTGCTCAACGACAACCACTGGCAGGTGGACAACCACAGCCGCCTGTTCGCCAACATGGACCACCTGGAGGAGCTGCACCTGAACCGGGCGCTGAACGTGGCGCCACCGGAATACATCGACCACTCGGACGCCCTTTACAACCGAAGCATCGATCTGCTGATGAGCTTCTTCCAGGTAGGGTCTTTGCGATATTAGTACGTATCTGTACACTCATAAGGTCCCAAAATTGGACCTTAGTTTTAAGAAAACTTGATTTATTTGTAAAATCTACTGTTTCCTTAGTTTATTATTGAGTCAATTTATCTTTTTGAAAATGATTAAAATCGTATTTAAAACCATTTAAAACTACAAAAGGAGAACCCGATGCCAAGCCTGCGCAAGATCCAGCTGGAGGGCAACGGCATCGGTCCGTGGCTGCACATGGACATCTTCTGCACGCTACCCAATCTGGAAGACATAAACCTGGCCAACAACAGCATCACCAAGCTGGTGTGGACCAGCAACTGCCTGCACCGGCTGCGGCACCTGAACCTCAGCGGCAACCTCCTGCGCTCGCTGTCCAACGAGACGCTGCTGCACCTGGACGAGATCGAGCACGTGACCGTTGACCTGGCCGGCAACGCCTTCGACTGCGACTGCGGCATCACCGACTTCCAGAACTGGCTGCTGGACACGGAGGTGGACGTGGTGGGCAAGGAGGCCTTCGTGTGCCAGGACGGCTTCCCCGAGGGCAACGCCAACCAGCGGCTGCTGGACATCCCGCAGGACATGCTGCAGTGCGAATTCCTGCTGACCTACCAGCCGCTGGGCATCGCCCACGTCGTGCTGGCCATTGTCATCGTGCTCATCGTGTCGCTGCTCGCAGTCGTGGCCTTCATGAATCGCAGGATCATCTCGCTGACCGTGCAGCGGTTCGGAGAGCCGCTGTACAGGAGGATGCAGTACTCCACCATCCAGAAGCAGGAGGCCGATCGGGAGATGGAGATCTGAAGGGGGAAGAGTCTGAAACGAGTTGATAGGTGCGACCGATATGCTCGGTGTTCCCGACTGCGTTTCGTTACGTTAAACGCTGAATTTATTTCTTCTGCATTTCCCGTTGCCAGGAAACTGATATTTTTTACGATTTCTTTAATTTCCGCCACCCATGTGATGGATTTGGGAAAAATCAAAAAATACAAATACCCAATTTTACGTAGGACATGTGATTTTTTTTTAGCACGGTGGCCATCTTTTTGGCTTATCCGTAAAAATTGAGGAAATTAAGGATTTACAAAAGAATATCAGTTCTTTGATGAAAAAATACAATTCGGCGGTAAAATCGTTGGTCGAAACAAAGTATTGTCAGAATTATTTAGCATAGCAGAGTAGACGTTATCAGTGTTTCAAAAAGGCTAGAAAGTAATTTAGCTCTCACTTATAAACTCACCTGCAATATTACAATTTGAGAATCATTTGTCATTACAACGGTTACTGCCCATCTAAAAAAAACGTCCAATTTAGGTTACAACTTTCCCTAATTTATACGTTTATACGAAAAAAACTTAAAATTTTCATTTCCTTAAAAATGCATGAAAATGGATGAAACCAAAGTTTTCTTCAAAATGGAACATTCCGCACAACAGAACGCACGTGAGATCGAACGTTCAACGTCACGCGCATTCCTTTTTCAAACGTTCTTTTTTGTTTTGAACCTTTCGAAGAAGAAGCAAGGAGCGAAACTAATTTACGTGCAGGTAAATGGCTGATCGTAAATAAGTTACGATTAATTACGGCACGCGTGATCCTCTCAAATTGAACGTCGCAGGCATGATCCGAATTTAGCTGGTCATGAATAATTAATATGTGATATCACCCTTACTCCATGTATCTATTTTGCGCAAGCGTCCTTGGATGGTGAATTAGTCCGTGAAACCGAGCGAAACCCGATTCATTTATTCGGATCATCCTCCGGTTCCCCCGAGTAAGCCTGAAAACAGTTTCAGGAACTACTTCGGTGGAAGCATTCTTCTACGCATTCTCATCGGTGCCAAAACTTCCCTCGTAACGAGCAGTTGGTAGCATTTCATTACGAGAGCTTAGCCTCCAAGTCCGCGAAACCGATCGGGTCTCGACAGCTCGGGTGGGGTTTTTATAATTTGTGCTTTTTGGAGGTCTCTCCTCATTTGCATCGGTTTTCGATTAGCCCGTTCCCGCATTAATGCCTCCCCCTTCGTTTTCCCTACCTGCGCGAGTGATTTACGCTATGCTTTTATTATACTCGCGATACGTGTTTTTACCTTCACTAGCCTGTCAGCTGGGCATATTTATTCCGGAAGGCCGATACGGGGGCCGAATAGCACCGCGGTGGTCTGTTTTCGACAAAAACGCTAGAATCTCATTAAAGATTTTTTTCTCGAATAATCGTGTCGTGTTTTACCAATGCCACTGCCACATCGGTGAAGAAACATAACCCAGGGTTACCCCAGAAATCAAATTTTCAACTAAACACTACAAAGCCATGACAAATATCGAGTTTCAACAACATTTTTTAAAGGGTTATACTACATGTTCTACTTAGATGGCATCAAAGGAGAGAAATTTGGTAATTAACAAGCTGCTGAAAATCGGTACATTAAAAAAGAAATTCTTTTGGAGGTGAATTTGAATCACTGAAATGCCAATAACGTGCTCTGATTAATTTCACGACTTAATATGACCTTAAGCTAAGCGAATGCTAAACACAACTTCCCTGATTCGTCCATGTCTTGTACAATTTCCCTGACAATTCCAGGTTTTCCATGTTTCCCAGGTCTGGGGTAACCCTGTCACCTCTCAATCACAAACAGTTTAGGGGTCATCTCCGGATGACCAAAGAATTGCCATTAATAAATCCCGAAGAACCAGGTTCAACAATAAATACCGCCTTTTATGCTAGCCTCTGCCGCCTCTCGGTACAAAAACAATGCCTTCCGCACCACTCACCCAAAAGTCCAATCTGAGTCATCAACTGATGTGTTTCAATAAGTGCAGCGCGAGCTCCTCGTCTCCCTCCAAGGAAAGACCCGTGTCCATCGGAGCATCGCGGTCCCCGGATCCCAGAACGCGCATCTTTTTCTTCGGAGCTGTTGCTCGCGGATCCCATTTTCGCTTTCTGGAAAAAGTCGAGAAAATTGGGAAATTTCAGAAAACTGATTTCGTGAAATCGCTTCTTTTAAGACGTGAGTATTCTTTCGAGCCCGCTTCACTTTTTTCCAGGGAAGGATGCAAATACGTACCGGGTGTCTGGGATTTCCACTGCATCCGAGGAGCTGTCCGATTCCCCAGAACCAGTTTCGTCGTCAGATTCCACGGAACCAGATTCACCGTCCGACTCTGACCCTTCGGATTCGGAATCCGACTCGCCGGATTCCGCTCTCGGTGGCCTGCCTTCACCCTCGGATTCGTTCGCTTCGGCTCGGCCGTAAATTTTATCCGGGTCGGGCAAGAAATCCAAATCCACGCTCGCGGATTCGTCCGAGCCGCTCGCCTCCGCATCCTAAACATGGGATTTAGGGAATCGAGTGTGGTTTTCAAACAAAATATACGGCCGCGTGCGCAACAACAAAAAATGTCTACTACCAATTTCAGAGTTCATTAAAAACAACTCCAGGTTTTCCAAGACAACGAGATCCCTGAAAAGTTAAAACACGAACACTCACCTCTGCCTCGTCTTCAGCTGCCTTCGCTTTGTGCCGGTTTTTGCGTTCTTTTTCTTTAAGCCTTTTCTCCTGCAGGAAACGAACGAGATATTACAACTCAATTTTTTTTAAAGCAATTTTAAGAGGGCTCCTTATCCCCCGCAAAGTGTCTAGCATTATTTTAAAACGTACCAGTAATTCATTCGAAAAAATAATAATACTTTAATATGGACAAAAAAAAATTCAAATTTCGATTAAACTAACGCTTACCTTATGTCTGGCTTTGATTTTCTGCCTGTAGATCAGCTTGTCGATCTTATCCTCCTCCTTCATGACGGCCATGGCTTTATCTATGTCCAGCCCAGTGTCCAGGTCGTCCTCGGCCGCTTCTTTCGCCAATTCGGACATCTGCTTCTTGTGCGCATCCACGACGGCCTGGTTCCCGATTAATGATTACGAAACATGATTAGATAGTCAAGAATGTCCTCACTTTCGATTCGGTTCGATCGGAAACCTCCCATTCAAAATGCGTTACGATTGGCACGTACCTCCCCTTCTTCGTCGAAACGCACTATCTTGTTGGGCTTGATGTTCTTCCGCAGTATTTTCTTGGCAGCTGCCACTTTCGTGATCGGTTTCGCGCTTTTCCTTGCCGACGCGAGTTCCGGGGCGGTCTCTTCTTCACCGTCCGCAATTTCCTCGGGCATCACCCTCCGTTTGCCGGTGAAAAGTTCCTCGTCGGAATCCTCGCTGTCGCTTGCTCGAAAAGCCGCGAGACCGCCGGCAGGCTTGTAAGATGGATTTTTGGACCGCGCTTCATTCTTTTCGTCTTCGTCGGTTTCCTCTTCGCTGGAGCTGGACGACCCGCTAGATCTAATCCAAGCAATAAACGCGATTGAAAACAACCGCTGACAGATCACAAAACACACTCTACGAGCGCATTTACCTGAACATCTTCTCGTCCTTTCCGCTACTTGCGAGCTGCGCGAGCACTGATTTCTTGGACTCCATTTCATCCATCCTCTTCATGCGCTTCTGGAGATAGCGGATTCTCGGAGGCATAGCCAAACCCAACGAGCTTTTTTACCACAAACAAACAATATTTTATGGAATTGGATGAACGAGAAACGACCCATCGTCCTCGCAAATTGAAATTTAAAACTTACTGCGCGTAAGCATCCGTATCCAACTTTGTCACGTCGAACCCCTTCTTGTCACACAAGGACTTGATGTACAATTTGAATGCCTGGAAACGCAGAAATCTCGCGTTAAAGCGTGATAGCGACACCGTGAAACTAGCAAAGGGGAATGTGATTCGGTTCGAGTCATCCGCGCAGACTTTCGATCCTACTTACACTTTCGGCACTTAGTTTCAAATTGACATCGCGGGCTAACATGGCCTC
>JAQIXS010000876.1:0-37313 GCA_034700785.1 Rossiulus vilnensis | reverse complement strand
AATTAAAAATTCAAATGAATGTGTATTGATTAATGGTGATTATTGATTACGATTATATTTTATAAAAAAAGATGATAAAAAAATAAAACCAATTATGTATAAAAATACGAATGAAGTTGTATTGATTTATGATGGAGTTTCAGAATATTTTAACGATTATGATTATATATTTTTTAATAAGATTTAAAAAATAGAACAAATAATAAGAAAATAACTCATTATATAAAAATACAAATAAAGGTGTGTTGAATTATTGTGGACTTTAAGAATATTTTAATGATAAGGATTACATTTTTAAAAATAAGCTTAACAAATAAAACAAGTAATAAAAAAAATAACTCATCATATATTAAATAAAAATGAAGGTGAATTGATTTATGGTGATGTTTAAGAATATCTTAATGAGTATGATTACATTTTTTAAAACAGATTTAAAATTTGTATAAAAAAACATATATATGAATGAAGGTGCATTAATTTATGCTGATTCTTAAGAATATTTTTAATGATTATGATTATATTTTATTTAAAAAAATATTAAAAAAAATTAAAATAATATAAAGAAATAAGTTTAAAAAATGTGAAGATTTGGTTTCATGTCTGGTACGAGTGAATTTGCCATTATGTCATTGCAGATACATGTAAAAGAGTTGATTAGAAAGTTGAATTCTTAAACCATTCCTATCTTGATGAAACTATACTAAAGAAATCAGCAATGCCATTAAATGTACTTCGTTCAAGTAGAATCTCATTAACCTTAATTACTGCTAGTCTTCCTCCATTAAGTTCTGTATATTGCTTCTCCTTCAAGAGTTTGATTGCCGATTCCCAGCTGATCACTGTTTATTTTTCATTTATAGCCTGGCATCTCTAGGATAAAGCCCTCCATCAAACGGATACCAGAGAAAGAACACGTCCTTGCACAATCTTGAGAGCTATTTCGTAACTTTCTGGCATTTCGCTAATAACCATCGTGACGCCAGTGTTTACTCTGTTCGCCATCAGAATCCCTTCAACTTCTTGGCGGTGGCTTGATGGAAAGCCGGCGACGGAATTCCAGCAATCCTTGAACAACCAAATCTCAACACTGACACGTATCAATATCATTGGCAACATCTCCGATAAATGCGATTTCATTCTTAGAGATTCGTGAAACGTTGTTCCATGGCTCAGAAGTTGGACATAAATTGCATGCCTTGCTGGACAAGGAATTTTGTTGTCGTGTCCGATTTTGTAATGATTATCTGAACGGCCTAAACAGCAATAATTCCAACGTCTTTCTTGGCCCTTCATCCATGCTTCAATGTCCTACAACACAGCATTGAAAGCTATGATTTTCGATTTCATATCTGACTTTGCTAGCTCTCCGGTTGCTGGAAAGTGTAACACATCGACACATCGGGTAGTCACACATCGACCTCTTGTCATCTGATCATCGCATAAAAATTAAAATCAGGTGTTGGGCAATCACTAAATTTTAACCACCTTCCAAGAACGTTCTCTACAGAACCATTCCTGGAGCAGATCATAATTGCAACATCGCTTCATCGGTCACCCATGTGCGTAATCTGAAAGCTGAAGACCAGGATACTTCCTGCCATATTAAAGAAGCCCTGTAGCTACATTTCAATTTTGCCTTTCAATGGTTTAAATCAGCCAGACTATTGAAAGTCTTCACCATCCATAGCCCATCATGCAAGAGGTTCCACTGTAATGGTGGGTTGCAATGTAGTGTAAGGAAAGTTCTGTTTTGGTGAGGATCTCGGCATCTTCGGATCTTATCCCAGAAATCAGGTTGCTTGAAAGTGCAAACATAAGCGGGTAGTAAACTACTTCTAAGCTTCACACATCGACCTCTAGTCAGTCGCAAACACCCGCTGCTCTGAATTGGCCATTTAATTGCAAGATGTCCGCTTCGGTCTTTGATCGGCTTCGCTGAAGACCGATGATCCGTAATCATCGGATTTGCTAAGAATTCTTCAAATCATTGATGAGGCCGTGGCAAAGCATCCTCATCGCTGAGTTGACTCTGCAGCAATGCGGCGTTGGTGCTGCTATGGCAGTGGAGGGTGCAAGGCTTGTTTGGCTCAGTTAGCCTTTCATGCCTATCGATCTCATCGCAAGAGTCGAGGATTCTTAAAAGAGCAACCCTAGCCGAGGGTTAACTCCAGCTGGATCTGAATCTGAATCTGCCATTCAATCGTGATATGTCCAACGGCTAAACATTGTCCGCGAGTGATACTGCTTCCATCTTCGTTGGGACTTGCCGAAGACTAGGAACATATAATCATTGGACACGCCACGTTTTCTTCTTCAGATCATTAACGAGGGGTCTGGTAAAACACTTGCACTGCCAAATAAAATCGGCAGGAATGCAGCATCGGCGCTGCCTCAGCTTCGCCATCTGGACTTCCAATGACCGGTGAGGACCTCCATAAGCCCGCGTACTCGAGGGCCGCCATGGAGCCGCTGTCCCAGAACTCGCACAACGAGAATGAGAACGAGGACGATGAGGAAGACAGCGTCAAGATCAACCTGACGGACGACCTGGTGCAGGCCAAGAAGTCCAAGAAGGTTCCCAGGTACTTGCACAACGCGCCCCTGAAGCAGCCCAAGCACCCCACGGAGCGCCACCTGGTGCTCTACTTCCTGCTGTCGGTGGTGGGCGTCACCTTTGCCATTGTCCTGGGCGTGCCTTTCATGATCGTCACCACGGCCGTGCTCTACCCGCTCACTATGTTGCTGCGGCTCGTGGTCAACAACTGCGGCCAGTGCCTGAAGAGGCGCGCGTGCGAGTGCCATGTGACCAACCCCGGCCTGGCGCCCAACGACGCCATCTGGCATCACCCCAACCCATTCGGAAGCAACGTGTCCCATGCCCTGCTCTTCTTCGAGAAAGGCGTTGGTCTGACCAAGATCAGAGAGATGCTACTGCGCAGGGTGGTGCTGGCCGAGAACGGTCACGGTCAGCGGGTGTACCCCCGCTTCTCGCAGAGGGTGCTTCCGCTGACCGCCGGCTTCTGCTGGCTGGACGATGCCCGCTTCGACATCGACAACCACGTGTTCGGCGCGCCCCTGGCGGCCAGAACCCGCAACGGCCTGGAGGGCTACCTCGGGGCCCTGGTCAACCGGACGCTGCACCAGGAGCGCCCCCCGTGGGAGGTGCAGGTGATGACCAATTATGGCGAGGAGGAAGACACCGTGCTGATCGTGCGTGTGCACCACTGCCTGTCGGACGCCATCTCGTTGGTCAAGATCCTGAAGAGGTCTGTGGCAGACGTGCAAGGCAACTGCAACATGAAGCCCCGCTTCGGGGGTACCGCCTTTCCCCTGAACGTATTCAGGGCGTTCATCGTGGGGCCCCTCACCCTGCTTTCCTGGCTGCTGTGCGTCAGGAGGGACCACAACCTACTGGCCCACAGACAGCCCTTCTCGGGCACCAAGCGCCTTGCCTGGTCTGACGACATCAGCCTGACCAAAGTGGTCCGCATCAAGCAGGTGAGCAGGAGCTCGTTCAACGATGTGGTGCTGGCCGCACTCACCGGAAGTCTGCGCGCGTACTTCCAGAAGAACGGAGTTGCCAGACCGCACAAAATGAAGGTGGGTGAGTATTTAATTAAAATAAACTTTTTATTATTTCCGTGTTCGCAGAGTTCTTACCAGTGCTGATGTTTGATGATGCCAAAAGCATTGCCCACCGTGCAAGCATAAGTTGCTCGTACATTTTTGCTTTAAATACGTGTAATAATTGCCGAATTTATTTCCACCAGGGTGGAATTTATCGTCCGCTAGGGTTTCGGCTTTGGCTTATTAAATTAAAAATGTATTGTTTATTTATAAAAAAAAAATTAAGAAATTTGAAAAAGAGGCTGTTATGCGAGCCGCAATGCAAGGTTGTTGTGCAGGGAAGCCCAGTTTCGGGCGGTCACAAAACGTTTGTTCCGCCTCAAATTTCTTAAATCTTTCATGAATACAAGGGCCATTTTGAAATTCAAACCAAAGCTGTAATTCCAGCAACCTGTTGTTGTTTTAACGAAACTAAATTAGTTGCCTTATTTTCTCACGAAACTGTTCAGTTTCTTTCCTTCTTATTGAAAATTTGATCTTTGGCACTTGTTGCGTTATGGTTTGGCACCCTTTAGTTTCGGAAAAGTGATTACCTTACACGTAGCAATTGGGTAATTACTCTTTTATCAGCTGCCAAGGACCACAGGGGTTAAGTCAAATACAATTAATCACGATTAATACGACTTGGTAGTCGGACTTAATTTTTGATTAAATTTGTTTTTTGTTTTTTGTGCTCATTCCGTAACTGGCGATGTAACGTTAATGAAAATTTGTGCCATGTACATATATGTGCATGACTATTTGGAATTTTATGTTGGCAATTTATAGATTATAGAAATAATAGATAAGTATAGCAAGTACATGCAACGATGAAAAACATCGAAAGTTTATATTTAAAAAACGTATGTACTATTTGTGATTTACCAGCATACTTATTCACTTTTATAAGGAAAATATATATATTTAAGATTTATTACAAATTTTTTTTTGTAAATAAATATATTTAATACTAAGTAAAAGCGAAGCCTTTAACGTGTATTTACTAATGAGCTACATGTATAGTAAATATTTGTTTTATTTCCATCAATGTGAATAAGTTAACCTTCCATGTGTTTGATATTGAGCAGCCTGTTTGAACAGTAATTTATCAATTATAATATATTTTAAAAATTGGTATTTTAGAGATACATGTAATACTTGAAGCAAAACGGAAGCCTTTAGAAAACTGTCAGTAAATATTTTAATCAAGTAATCTTATGAAATTTGATATCGTTCGGAAACAGAAATGCAGGTTAACTACATGTCCTTACGTTCTAAAGTCCTTAAAAAGTCATTAAATTAACTTCAGGACCGTTCATTTTAATGACTTCCTCTTGGTAGTTTGACAATTTATGCAAACACCAAAATATTTCAGGAAACAATTTTATATAAGTTACGACGTTTTTGACAAAATCTATATTTTTTTTTCACATTCAATTTAAGAGTTTATAAGTTGCATCCAGCTTTCTCCTAAGTGTGTTTATGTCCCAATGACGTAAGGATTAGGAACAGATTTTTTAAAAAAAAATATGGGAAAACATTTTTTGTGAACATTTATTTATTGCAGCATAAATCTTTTTGGATGACCTTGCTTTTTTTTGCAATAACTTTGTGTCCTCCTGCATATTCTGCGGTCGTTATTGGAAATTTATGTTGGCTAATTACCGTCTTCTAATGGCTCTTTGGTTCCGCCCAAATTATGAGGACGTACCGGAAGTTCGTTAATGGTGCACTATACTCGAACATGCAGTTTATTACTTAGCATAAACAGGGATAGCCAAACTGTAATTAGTCAGTTTTGTAATTAACTGAAACATTACTGCTGAAACCTCAAGGGGATGATTGAAATGATAGGCCTTTATTTTAAGCACTTGTTTTATTTGCATGCCTGCGCTTTACTCATAAGTTACAAAACAAAAACCACCTGCCAGAACTCATGTACTTTTTGAAAGGCAAAAGTGGTTTAATTATTTTTTAAATTCGGTTGGGAGACAGATGAAATTTTAGATTTATTAAGAAAACTTTTTTCAGTTTATCAATTTATGCTACGAAGGAAAATAACCGCAAAATGAATTGAATAAAGTTGATTGAAATAACATAATTAACTCTAATTTAAAACACATAAATAGAAAAATAATTTTATATTTATCTATAATAATTGTATAATTATCTATAATATATATTCTGTAATATTTCTATAATTTTTCATAATATAAATACCCAAAATTTATATACAAAATAAATCGTAGAGCAGTAGTACCGAAGCATTGCCGCAGTTTATGGCAGATTTACACTATTTCGACACGCATACCTTCTGCATATGGGAAGCCACGAATTCTTATGTACATCCTCACTACAAGAAGTCCACGCTATTCACACTATATTTCAGAATATGGAAGAAGCCCATTTCACCAGAAGTAGATATTTCACAGTATTTCTGCATACCATAAATATTTCAAGTTTTTTTTTTAATTTTAGAAGCACTAAAGACTGATTTATAATATCACGTCATTATGTCGTGCCCACATATGCTATTTTCCATTGACTTAAGTATTTATTTTGATATACATGCAGAAGATATAATACGAAATAAACATGGCACAATGTGACACCATGCACTTTAGTGCATATCTTCTTCAAGGGTACGCAGTTTCTTCCATATCCCATTCGATTACAGAGAATTTCTTGTAGTGTCGTTGTGATTCAGGATTTATTATTTTAAAAAAAACATGGAAATTAGCATAGAATGCTGCAGTTTTCTGCCAAAACCAAGTTACATTTAGTTTCAGTGGATGTGGACTTCTTGTAGTGAGGGTGTACATAAGAATTCATGGCTTCCCATATGCAGAAGGAATGCTTATAAACAGAGACTGCTTCATTTCAAAATGTATTTCAAAGCATTTTCCACACAAAAATACATTGTCCTGATGATTTCCGCTTGCTAACAACCGCACATTTCTGCTTCGAATTTGACTCTTCAGGCCAATATCGCCGTGGACCTTCGCTACGAGTCCCGCAGTGGCAAGAGGGCCATCCGCATGGGGTCAAAGTTCTCCCTGGTGAACGTCACCCTGCCCACCCAGCACGAAGGGGCCATTCCTCGCCTGTGGGAGGTGCGGACCATCATGGACGACCTGAAGACCAGCGCTGACCCAGTGGTCATGTACGGTGCCATCCATTTGCTGGAGACTTTTTTACCCCAGTGCATTTCGAGACGGATTTTGGGCAGGATTTTGAACAGGGCCTCGCTGCTCTACAACAACATCCCCGGTCCAGAGGGCAACCTCCACTCCCTCTCCATGCGCCTCAAGTCCATCGTTTGCTTCGTGCCCCCCAGGGACTCTGTTCCAGTGTCCGCCACCATCACCACCCACTCTGACGTCATCAAGTTGGCCCTGCTGGTCGACGAAGCCTTCATGACGGACCCCAAACTGGTCATCGATGGATTTGCAGCGCAAGTAAGGCCATTGTCCATCACATTTTATCAGGCAAACTTTGCAGAAATAATTGCTAAAATACTGGCAAAATTTTTTTAAAAATAAAAGTGAAAAATACAACAACAACAATAATTGTAGGATGGCTTTTGAAATTCCTTAAAGGAATTAAATATGGGTATTTTTGTTTTTGGAAAAGATTAGGGTGAGGAAAAGCCTAGATTCAATAGATGTAATTCTTGAAAATTTATGTTGAAAATTTAGCATGAATTGACGCATTGTGGAATCTTGAATTACCAGTTTATGATTAAATTCAGCAATAATTGAATTTGGATATTTTTTCTTTTGGAAAAATTTGGAGACAGAAGCCTTTACTTTAACAGATTGTAATTTTTTGAAATTTAATGTTAAAAATGTTGACAAGGTTTCAATTATACAACAAATATATTGACTAATTGTTTAATTTTCAATTACCATTCAATACTCAAGTTTTGATTTCTTGATTCAGCAGTAATTGATGGAGGGCTTTTGAAAATCGCTCGATGGAATGAAATTTGGGTATTTTTTGTTTAAAAAACTTAGGGGGAAAAGCCTAAATTCGACAGATTGTATATTTTTAAAAGTTTGTTTAAGCATTTTGCAAGAATTCGTTAATATAGTAGAGGTATTGACAAATTGTGGAATCTTGAATTACAGAACATGCCAAGGTTTGGAAATATTTAGTGAAACTTCCATAATTGTCCTCGATGAGAGGACATCATTCCAGTAAAGCATTTGCGGAATCTTCCATTTTTAAAACTGCTTAATTTATTAGAAAAAAAACACTTGCATTGCATTCTTGTATTAGAACTTTAATTTGGCAAATTTATTCTCAAAATTTGGCACAAAATATCGGATCCTGTAAAACGTTACTGGCAAACTATGTGCAGTTGTGTTCAAAATCAAATTTCTCTTGAAACTTTCTTAATTTATTTGAAAAGTGAATAGGAAAATTATGGAAATTATGGGAAATTATGGAAAATTATGGAAAATTACGAATTTTGCACTGTACAGTTGTATTCAAAATCAAATTTCTCTTTAAACTTTCTTAATTTATTTGAAAAGTGAATAGGAAAATTATGGAAATTATGGGAAATTATGGAAAATTACGAATTTTTCATAACAAATAATGAACTAGTCGTCTTTCTGAGCATTTTATATTTGTCAGAAAGTGAAGCTACATTTTCCCTTAACGCTGTACCAGATTGTTCCTTTTATTGATTAATGAACATACTGTAATCGTGCTATGACCCCCTTTTTTGAAATGCCTCAGCTTAAAGCCCGGATTTCAACAGAGGCTCGACATGATTTGTCTAATCGATCCCAGACTTAATTCATTTATTTTTAATTCCACTTTCCTTTTCTGGCTTCGCAGATTGACATCATGGCCAATATATTATCTAGCCGTCGTATTCCAGGTGAACATAGAAGAAGGAGTTATTTTATTATTAGTGGCAATCACTTCAAACAAAGTCCTCCCATGGAGGAGGTAAGTACTCTTCCATCAAAATTACTATTGGGAGTAATTAACTTTGAACGGACGCACTGCATTTGGTCATTAAATGGCCACCATGGAAAAGGACAATAGGCTATAAACCGGCTTTGGAAAATGACAATGGATTAGCGGAATGAAAATGGGTTTAACGAAAGCAATTTCAGCTGAAAACTACACACAATATTTACTGTTACATTTCCTAGTCTGTTTATTTTTTTCATTTATAACGAGATATTCGGAAAAAGCATATACTTGAATGACATTTTTTAGAAAAAAAATACTGCTGAGACATATTGCATGTACATGTATTATGATCCTTTCAAAATTCCGCTGTATAGCCCATGGAGACAGGGCTGACAGTTATGATTGACAGGCTGATGCATTCTACCTTACATAATCAATTTTTGACTTACTAGGTCCCTAGCTTCTAAAATGTCAATTATAACTGGCAATGATCTAGGCCTTATGCAACTGTCAATAATCATGGTCTTATCTAACTGCCAATAATCGTGTTCTTATCAATTTGCCAATAATCTTGACGACCCCTTGTCCTTCCGTTGGCTTTTTTGCGTGCATCACATCTTTCCTTTTGAAATAATGTCCTCTTCTCCACCAATGCTGTTCCTGTTGTACTTCCTCTCATCCTTACACACCTCTTTGGCAATGGCAAGTGTCCTTCCCTTTTTCTCAGTCTTCTCCTTTCTTGCCTCTATGGGTAGAGACAAGCTAGGTGGCAGGTAAAAGGAAAGGACTGAGAAAAGGGAAGGGCACTGCCATTGCCAAAGAGGTGTAAGGGTGGGGATCAACAAGAGGTACAGTTATCAAGGCAGTATTTGTGAGAAGTGTATTTCTAAACGAAAGATTTGATGCAAGCAAAACAGCCAATGAAAGAACAAGGGAGAGTTGGGTCTTTTCTGTGGCCTTCTTGGCCTCTATCTTGGATTTTAGTTATGTGGATTTCCTTGAGGAACTTATGTTAGATTCTCTCCTATTGCCTAAGTACATCCTCCTACTCATATTACTTTATATATACATCGTAAACTGCACTGCCTGACTGCTTAATCTGGCCTAGTCAAACTTGCATTTCATGATTCCTGGTCTTGTTGTAGTTGCCTTTGTGTCCCAAAAACTTCCCAACACAATCATGACCTGACCATGTCACATTTCCGTGTTTTTTGTGCAGTAGATAAAATTCCATCGTGTTTGGTTAGATTTGTTGATTGAACTATCAGAGGATTATTCCTCAGAGAATAGTCTAGACTCGAATTCGTTGCTGGATATTGGCAATGCTTATCAAGTGTCAATGGTCAATGGTCTGGGCTCATTGATGACATCCTTTAACCAACCATCGATGCTGATGTTGATGTGATTGGACTACCCAACTGCCTTTCAGATATATAGACCTACAGTACATGTATCCAGAGAGAGGCTTCTCTTTAACATTTTTACGGCAATGGGCTCCACTGCCTTTCCAAAAAACAAATTCAGAAATTGACCTGGAGAAACTAACGTTCACCGCCCTTGACAAGAATATAAAATGCGTGTTTACTATTTCCATCTCAAGCTTCAACCATAAAAAAACGCTATTGCTTGCAAGAAGGAGGCCACTTGATGCCTCAAGTTTTATGAAGTAATATCATCTCAGCTGGGATGCCAGTAGCATGGCGTTGCTGATGTCAATAAAATCTTCCTCATGACACAGTAAAATTGAATTCCCAAAGAGCGGCAGCTAAAGTATGCCGATGGGCCAAAAAAAAGGACAATAAGACATGAAAAGAGCCAGCAAGGAAAAATGTAAATTTTTAAGGCCAATCTACATGTAAATGCGAGCTAATCTTCATTCGTGTTTAAGCTGTTTTTGGCATTTCTTGCTCCAGCTGTTCAACATCTAAATTCAAAACCGAGATCCCGGTGGATAGGAAACATAATTTGAAATTCTCATTGGATGTTTCATTATAATAAAATTCCCTACTAGGCATTCCAGTGCACTACGTTATATCGAATGCTAGTTGGGGAAAAGGATACTGTTAGTAATGAAACTGTCAAATTCCCTATTGTCCTAAAAAAACATGTCAGGGTAGTAAAAGTGCATTCCCTTGCGCTTGGCTTATCAACGTCATGGACCAAATTTATAAATCATTTCATGCCAGTTTCATCCTCCTCTTAATCATTGTCATATATGAAGTTTGTGAGAAGATGTCCTTGTGTTCAGTGTGTATCCTCTAAAGACATACAAATGTCGTTCGTGGTTCCCAATGACCTGGAAAACCTAGCGTTGTCAAGGAAGGTAAACGAGCTGGAAAATTTCAAATTTCCATGGAAAAAGTCATGGAAATCTTTATCAGCGGAAATGCCAGCCGGAATTTGCTAAAATCTCAAATGATTTTGTAGATGTTACTGCTCCAAATAGGAGCGTATCTTGTCACTCTTGGGGAAATTCCCCAATTTTAATTAAGAAATTTAATGAAAAGAATGTGAAATAAGAAATTAAGTGGAAACAAAATTTACCAATTACTAATATTATTGTTTATTATTTCAATAGTTGGCAAATTATTTCATTTGCCATTTCATACTATCAACTTTTGAAATAATAAACAATAATATCAGTAATTGGTGAATTTTCTTTCCATTTAATTTCTTAATTAAAATTAGGTAAATTCCCTATTTATACTTATTTGCCATAACACACTTATACAAATAATAAACAATAATATCAATAATTGGTAAATTTGGTTTTCATATAATTTCTGGGAACATTTTTAATAAATCCAGAGATGTCAAGTTTTTCCCAAAATCTTGTAAAGACATGGGGAAAGTCAGGGAAGTTAACTAGGGTTTTACCTTGTATTTAATTAGCTTTTGTTGGTGCAACCGGCCCTATAAAACATCGATTTAAAATTGTTGGTCTTATGTTTCGATATGAATGAATTATATTTTTCTGGAAAAAAACTCTTGCCGTGTGATCCGTTTCAGATCCAGAGTAAACTACACGCCGTCCAAGACGAAATGCACGAAATCACGCAGAAGTTGGAGGCCCTAAATTGTGCCAATGACGAAAAATGCGACCAGTTTTCGGATTCTGCCTTTGCTCAACAGCATCTTAGGACCAGAATGGAGGAGCTGAAGGAAGAGTTTTCGGAATTAATTTCCGAACTCAGAAGACGAAAATCATTGGCCGACGGAGTGCCCCTTTCTGACTAAGTGAGTTTTAACAAAAGTTTTAATTTTACACATCCGTAAAATTCAAGTGGAAATTAGAGATGTAAGAAGGTTGATGGATTACACCCTCCTACCACATGGTATATCACTTGCTGCTAGTAGAATACTGAGTTGAATTGAATTGAAGAGACCTGCTATTAAACGTCGAACTACCATTATTAAAAGATCAGTATAATTAGTAATCTGTATGTGTATAATCGTAGACATCAGTACAAATATACTGATATTAGTAGTTTCAAAAACCACTATATTCTTGAGAAAAATAAATTCAAATGATTTATTGGTGATTTCTTTTTTTTTCTTTCTTTTTTTTTAAACACTGTAAATTGAATCAAATTTTTTTTTTCTTTTTGTTTTATAAAGCTCGCCCATGGCGGACCCCGAATTATTATTATTACTAAAAGCTGTTTTTAAAAAATGCACTAAAATGCATGCAGGCTGAAATGATTTTAGTGTCAGCTACGTGAATGCAATTTTTTAACTGGATCATTAATATCCATCCAGTTTTTCAAAAAATCTATCAAATAAAAAGCTTAAAAATCAGTTATTTCTGGCCATATTTTTTAAAAAAACGTTTGTCCTCGACTTTTCCTTAAATCAAATTTGTGCCAAACAATATTTTAATTTTGTACATGTAGTAGAATATGTTTAATATTGTACCGATATCAACGTTTTGCAATATTACGGATTACATATTTAAATTGATAAAACGATTCATTACCAACATTCTAAAGTGAATTTTTCAGTATTATAAACCGTTGCTACACAAGCCCTAAATGTTATTCTATCCTAAACCAATAGTTGTAAGCGGCTTACGGTTAAGGGGTTTATACAATCCTCCAACAATTTTGTTATTTATTTTAACACCGTTATATTTAAGCTTTCTAAAGGTGGGTATAAATAACTGCTTCAGGCGACGCAAAAAAGCAAGCAAGCTGAAAATCCATATTAATTTTATGGTTTCTACCGAATGACATCACCCTGTGCTCCTAAATCCTCAAAAATTCTACAGCTTATTTGAATATTGCTTAGCAACAAACGTGATATAATTAAAAATATTGCCGCATCCTAGGCCTAAAACAATTTCGGCTTTTAAAGGGGATATTTTCTAAATGAGCTCAGTTTTATTTAAATTTTTGTGTGTGCTGGATTTTGCAAATATGTATTTCGTGTTTCAAATATTGAAGTTAATGTTTGAAGCGCTGCAAAAACAATCTAGTAATGCAATATTTTACAGAGGGTAAGCAATAAATATGAGCCAATTTTTCTTATAAAATGGAGCAATTATACCATGTGTTTGTTCATACTGACCCAAAATTCACCTTATGCATTGTACGTATTCAATTAAATGACATAAATACACGATTATGTTTCAATGTAAAAGTATGAAATATTTGGAATAATTTTAAGGAATAATTGCATGGCGGTTTTCCATAATTATTTTTAAATAAAATCAATTAAAATGTGGAATTTTGGGTAGAAAATGCGTTGATTTCAACCAGATTACAACGTTCACATGCTACAAAAACTATTATAATGTAACATTTCGCAAAGGGCATTTTTTACCTGCCAATATAAGGGTGCCCCAAACATCACTACGAAATTCTACGTGGAAACAAAGTATGTTTAAAAAGAACCTAAATGAGTCAATGTGAAATTGTTAGTTTCGTTGTAATTTTAGTGATTATTTTACCAATTCAATCTTTACCCAATTTCATTAAATTTATATATTTAGTGTGGGACGCAACAATTCATTTTGTGTAATAAATTCGAGGAATAAGTTATTTTTGAAAATACCAACTATTAAACCATATTTTTGTGGAAATGAAGTATATTTATTCAGAATTTAAAATAAATCAATAAAAAATTTGTCCATTTCGTTGTGATTTCAGTCTTCTTTTAATTTCATTAAGTTCACTTCTTAAAAGTTTGACGTAACAATGAAAAAATATTTTTGGGTATGCATGATGATTATTTAAAACAATATTAACTTTCGCCATATTGAAATACTATGCATGTTTTTTTAATAAAACATAAACCAGTAATCATGCCATTAAATAAAATATTACAAAAGGCCTTTTTTTGGTTCTGTTTGTTTATAATAAATTATGAAACATGACTGCGAATCATTTTATTGAAGCTCTCAATTTATATCTGAAAATGTGTTAATTTTGTTGTAATTTCAGGAATAATTCTCCCAATTCAATCTTCACTTAAATTTTATTTCTTTAAAGTTGGCTGTAATAACAAAAAATGTTTTTCTTTACGCAAAATGGTTATTTCAAACTGATATCACTATATTAAAAGTTTACATATGCCTTTAAGCGAAAAAATAAACCAGTAGTCATACCATTGAGTAAATAATTACAAAGTTGTATTTTTGTTTGGATTGTTTTCAATTTTATTGGAACGCTCTGTGACTTTCAAGGCACTCTGTACATCGAACGGACCTAACTTACGGAAATAGTTTATACATTAATCCCCAATCCTATTTATAAATGATTGCTTCCAAGTATAAGTCAACAGAAGTAACTCTAAACTCTTCCTGAATCGCTCTTTCAGAGATCGTATTTGCTCAAAACCCACTTCGTGCATTTATATAATATCAAGTTTGTTTATTTTTGTGTGTACAATTTTTTTTTTTTGTTTTTTTGTTTTTCAGGAAGAGGATTTAGATGGTGAAGTTCGCAGGCCTAGAAAACGAACTCTTTCCATGTCGTCTAGGAAATCTAGCATAACCAGTCATACGTCAACTGCTCGTCCCTTGACCACTCCGACCACTTCGTACCATTCGACGATGACCGGTGGTGTCCACGTGGACGGAGAAGTTTCTTCCCCTGAGAAAAATTCTGAATATAGTCCTATTCAAGATTCGGTATGATACGAAAATTATTAGAAAACAGCCAGTGTGGTTTTTTTGTACTAATTAAAAGAAAGCAAAAGCTTGGCAATGTACGTAAGTTTTTTTTTGAGGGCATTATAGTTGTTGGCAACATAACATCGTACCTACGGTGCTGCCACCTGCAGACGCCATGCCGTAACTGGGAATTTTGTTCTGTGAGTCTGGCAAAATACTGTGAAATTTGGTAAATTTCGAAAAAAAAAACCAACTTAATTATTTGAAATGTTTTTTTAAAAAAACAAACAAAAAAACAAAACATGTCGCCTGCTAAGTTGCCAAGTAATTCAGGAGATAACATGATTCTTAGTTTATCTATAAAAATACTCTAAATATAGGCTAGTCCCATTCAAGATTAGTCATGATATGATAATTCTGAGCAAATATCCGGTGTTTTTTGTACTAATTAAAAGAAAGCGAAAGCTTGGCAATGTACGTAAGTTTTTGTTGAGGACATTATAGTTGTTGGCAGCGCAACATCATACCTACGGTGCTGCCACCTACAGATACTATCGTAGCTGGAACTTGTCCCTAAAACCGTGGCAAATATTTGCGAAATGTTGTAAATTTCCCAATAAAGCACTTAATTAATTGAAAACGATTATTTTCCTTTTTTGTTTGAAATAGAAAAATAAACATATCGTCTTTGATATAGCAATTCGTCTTCCATTCCAAATAATTAATCGGCTGCTCAGAAAAAAACCACCTGTTAAACTGATAATAATATTTGTGTGTAAATGTAACAAGTTTAAAATAAGTTCATCTCAGACCTGTAATTCACAATAGATATGCAAGGATGATTCCACCAATTATCGTTCTGTTGAAAAGGACATGGAAACAATAGGGATTTTTGGGACACCTCTATTGTTTAAAAGAGAAGAAAGAATATTTAAAAATTAAATATATTGCGGCTTTATGCATGCATCGGTTAACCATCATTTTAGGACGCTCTTTTGTGGTGTTCGTTTCCCGGCATTCAACCCTACAGGTTGTTTATTTTTAATACGAAATAAGACATATTCCAGGTGGCAGCACCGTAGGCGTCTTCACAAATTGAAAGCAGCCAGTAAACCACTTATAAAACATTGCCTCACACGTCATTGAGTGTAAACGGACATTGTTCGTGCGCTTTGAATTTGGGTAAAATGTTATTTTGCCAGTAATTTATTAGGATAATAAGTTCGTGAGAAATTTTGCGAAAGATGGCTCTCAACCCCGGCATCTGGGTTATTTTTTTAACAGTTAACGTTTGTTGATACATAACCAGCTTTCACTCATTCGAACTTTCGAAATATCCATTGTATTTTAAACGATTATTCAAATTTGTACATATTGACGTAATTCACTCAGGGTTTCTGCTATATTTCACATCTAATTCTTAATGCAGTGTATTTACAGTAGTGTTTCGACTTGACTTGATTTGAGTATATGGATATTCAAATTTCATTTTAAGGGTTATTTAAATATTAATACTTTGCTTTTAAAAGGTCTCATCTTACCTTTCTTAAATGGGTTATACAGAATATACTTTATAAAATTTTATTTAAAAAAATGTCAATAAAAATTGAGTGAAATATACCTTCGACATATTTTCTTTGATTCATGTCATTGTTTCATCAACACCATTGGAAACATTTATGAAAAGTGTATTTAATTAGTTTCTCATCTTCAACCATATCACATTTTGCCCGAAATATTCTTACCGTGAAGATTTTTTTAAATGTGCATTGAAACTTCTTAAGTGTATACGTGTATATAAGATAAATGTAAGCTAAGACTTTCGAATTTGTTATACGGTATTTAGCGTAGTTGTAATCGTTTTTTTTATTTCTGAAATAACAACAGTAAAATGAAAATGATTAAACTATTAACATTTACATTTGGTCATGCTGCTGCTGTTATAATCTTTGGCCCACCGGATTTTATAGCGCATTCACGAGATAAGTCGATTAATGTCCTCATCATAACCAAAATGGTGATAATGGTAAGTAAATTAGGTAATATTGCTTTCAGTATCTGCTTGTTAATAATCCCTTGAATAATTCTGCTAAGATATACATTTTCTTTGCACCCCGTATTATTGTGATTTACATTTTCCTACATTTTCTGTGCACACAGTATTATTTTGAGTTGCATTTTCTGGGCCCCCTGTATTATTTTGATTTACATTTTCTTGCATTTTCTGTTTACCCTGTATTATTTCGATTTACACTTTCCTACACATTCTGTGCACCCTGAATTATTTCGATTTAGATTTTCCTACATTTTCTGCGCACCCTGTATTGTTTCGATTTATTCTCTCCTACATTTTCTGCGCACCCTGTATTATTTTGATTCATGTTTCGACCAGCAGACGGCGACGGCTAACAGCCGTCTCATTAACGCCATAGCCTACTACGATAGGATCCCACCGAAAATCCTAACTATAAACTAGATTACCTTCATTTCCAGAGGCCCCAAAATTAGACCAATCACAGAACGGGTGCACACTCGCGGGCTTACATTTTCCCTTCAAGGGCGCCTACATGTTAACCCAGAAGCGAAAAACATTTAAAAACCATCGTCGACACGCAAACGCATCACTAATTTCGTATCGAAAGCCTCCAACCGTCAATTCATCTTTCGTTTATCTCTCAGTCGCAGAACCCACGGAGGGTAATAAACTTTGACCTCACAGTGCCGGAAGTGGCCACTAGAGGGCGCCACAAGCATGATTTCAGTGACGCCACATCAGCAACACGTTTTCAGCTTCTCTTCGATCGAAATCCTGCTTGAGAGATTTCTCGATTTGTATTTGGAAATTGATTTGACTGTAATTGGGTGAGTAAATTTCGCTGTGTGAAAAGCGAAAATACAAGAGCATCCGTCGCTTGTTTTTACCTGTAAAATTCTATTTCGAACGACCGTTCGAATCTGCTTTTTTAGAATTGGAACGAAATGAGTTCGCAGCAGCCGCAGCAACAACCGACTCTAAACAGAGGAATTGTGAAGCAGGTAAATTGTTTAATAACAGGATTAATTTACTGATCTTTCGGATGTAGGTTACTGCAGGAAATGCGGCCTGGTCTTAGCCTTGAACTTGAGTGACCGTAGATGTGGCACTTCCATATGTGTGGAGGCCTCAGACGGCCTTAGGCCTACGTGTCAATAAACTTTCCACCTTGGCAAGTGGGACCGGAAAATTTGGGTTTTGGGGTTTTTTTTTTGGCCTGATAATCCGGCTTAAATACGTCGAGTTTTAAACTTTTATGGAATTTTTGTTCAATTTGGGATTCTGGAAAGTACACTTAAAAATAGAACAGAAACTGCATGGCCCTCGTGAAGGTATTAAAAACGCATTTTCTTCTGTAAGTTTATATCTAAATTAAAAATGGGAATAGCACTTTTTGTGAACATTTTTAAGCACTTTTAAATGCACCAAAATTGACGTAAAGTCCACTCCAATTCCACGGGAGAATTGCCTGAAAATACAATGTCATAAATCCACACCAATTGCACAGAAAATGCCTCGTGCATTTTCAATTTTGTTCAGCAAGTTGATATCTAATTTAAAATAAAGATAGCTCTTTTTGTGAACAGTTTAAAGTACTTTCAAACGCGCCTAAATTCACTGAAATTCCTCTCTTAATTTTACAGGAGAATAGCCTGCCATAAATTCACACCAATTGTATGAAAAACGTATCGTGCTTCGAACAAATTATGCAAAACATTACCATTGCAATTCTTCAATCTCAGAACAGGGTATTCCCTGCATGGTATTGTTTCAAGGTTTCTCATCTGAGAAATTGACGAGAATAAGCTGCAGAGCAATAAGCTGTTTACAAAACGAACTATTCCGATTTTAAATTGGATTTCTACTTACTGAACAAAATATGCTGTGACAAATGTCATACTGTCAGTTATCAGAAACTTCCTTTGTATTTGGGTTTTTGTGGAATTTTCCAAGGCATGAGTCAATTAGAGAGTTGGGTTAATTTTTGCATGTAGCATTTGGGATATGCAGGTTCGAAGCCATGGTGAACTCCCCTAAGTTTGATTTCCGTGATTTTCCAATGTATTTCCAGAGATAAATGTATTAGGTTGATTCTTTTGAAATGTGATCATGATTATTCCTCTATTTGCATACGCCCTATAGGTCAATAATTTTCTATTGGCGTAAAACATACTCCTGATTTCTCTTCATAATTTAGCAATTATTATTTCTTCGGATTCTGCCTAGCTGTATTGTCACTGATTTCCCATGTTTGATATGCGAACTTGCATCTGAATTCCTGGTTAGAATGCTAATTTTGTACACTGATTGCATTTGGTCAAGGTTTTATCTGGCGATTCAGTGGTCATCAGAGGTCAACCCAAAGGTGGTCCACCACCTGAGCAACACCTTGGCTTGGCAAATATCACTGCAAGGAAATTAGCCAGAAGGACGAATCCAAATGTAGGAGGATCAGTTGAAACAAAAGATGAAGTACGTATTTATTCTTTTTGGCATTGTTGGACGTTCTTCGTTATTCGCTGAAACAAATTTAACGTGACAATAATGAAAAGCAGTGTTAGATGATGTAACTCCGAGGCTTTTTCTTCCAGCCTTATGCTTGGGAAGCGAGAGAATTTCTTCGAAAGAAATTAGTTGGAAAAGAGGTGGCTTTCACGGTGGAATACAAAGTACCTGGATCACCAACCGGCCGAGGCTATGGCTGTTTATGGCTGGGAAAAGGTGAGGTTGAGTCTCTCTGTGTTATTTGTTTTGTATCCAAGAGTTTATACCACAAGTGAGATGTTTAAAAATTATTTTGCAAACAGATGCAACTGGGGAAAACATCACAGAATTGCTCGTGTCAGAAGGGTTAGTCGAGGTCAGGCGTGGTGGAATTAAACCCAGCGAGTAAGTTTAGAGTCGTTTCTTATTTCGTTTTTAAATTAATATCTTTAAATAATGTAACCGTCCCGTGTCTGCTGTCTAGTGAACAACAGAAGCTGTGTGATCTGGAAGACCTCGCAAAATCAGCATCAAAGGGAATATGGAGCAAAGACAACCCTCAAGATCATGTAAGGGACATCAAATGGGCGGTGGAAAATCCCAGAAATTTCGTGGACTCGCTTCACGGAGAGCCTCTGAAAGGTATGCTTGCTTTTTATTGCAAAAATGCTTAAATCTAGAAGATCCCTGCTGAAAAGGCAGGCTTCCCCCGGACCTGAAAAACCTAGAATTGTCAGGGAAATTACAAAGACAATGCATGATCTGGGAATTGAGATTTATTTTGAAAAAGCCAGCGAAATTTAACATACCAATGTTATTTAAGTGTCTACTGGAATATGAAGGCATAAAAATGTCATGAAATTAAATTCTGGTGATGGAAGTCCTGGAAATGTACTGATATTGACATTTTTTTTTACTAATTTTCAGTGGTTTGATAATTACCAATTTTTTGCCATTTGATGCCATCTAGGAATTGATAGGCAGCTAATGTTGCTGTTGTTGTTTGTTTGTTTGGTATCTATATATATATATGAAATCCTTGTTAAGGCTTTGCAGAGAATTAATGGCATAGAAACGTTTTTAAAAATCAATGAACTTACAGTACCAAATCACACTAAGTCTGACAGTCTTGGATCTATAGAAATAATTCCACTTTAGATCATATAGTTTCCATCATTGCTCAGGGTGGTCAGGAAAATTTGTTTAAAAACGGGAAAAGTCAAGAAAGTTCAAAATATAATTTCGGAGGAACCCTGAAAGGGGACCGTGTGAATTCCTGTCCTGATTTCATTGCGCTTAATTTTCACTCGCAGCTGTTGTGGAGCATGTTCGTGATGGGAGCACAATCAGGGCGTTTCTGCTTCCAAATTTCCACCACGTCACGTTAATGATATCTGGAGTCAGGGTAAGCCGAGATTTTCGCAATTTGAAGCCGAATTATGTGTAAAATATCTTAAGAGCTGAATTTTGCTGCTAATTTGGCTTTTGCTGACAAATTCACAGTGCCCCACGTTCAAACAAGGAGAAGACGGAGCCGCTCCTCAGGCAGAACCGTTTGCGGAAGAAGCCAAGTACTTCACAGAATCGCGGCTTCTGCACCGGGACGTAGAAATCATTCTAGAGAGCGTCGCTAATGCTAATTACATCGGCAGTGTCATTCATCCAGTAAGGCGTCTTCGATGTTGGCTAGCATTTTGGCCTTATTATCCAGAATTCTGCATGTTATCATCAATGTCAATTTTTAAACTGGGAGGACTTGTCCTTTTTTTAAAAAAAATTTTATATCGTTGCAAATTTTGTTTCTCAGAATGGAAACATCGCGGAATTATTAGTGAAAGAAGGATTTGCTAGATGCGTGGACTGGAGCATGGCATTCGTTTCGTCCGGCGTTGACAAACTGAGAGCGGCGGAAAGGTCCGCGAAGGAAAAGCGGTTGCGGATCTGGAAAGATTACAGCCCGAGTACGACGCATGTGGAGGGCAAAGGCAAGGAATACACTGCCAAGGTGATGGAAATTGTCAACGCCGATGCGTTGGTCGTCAAGACGAGTGACGGGGCTCTCAAGAAAATCTTTTTGGCAAGCATTCGACCACCCAGGTAAGCACTCCTATGTTATTTTCTTCGTTCGTAGACGAATTGCTTGTCATTTAACGGTGGAATTTGTCTCATGTGATGCTCGAAGGCTCGCGGAGGGACCTAAAGATGATACACCGAAAGACCCGAAAGGACGACAGTTCAGGCCCCTCTACGACATACCGTACCTGTACGAGGCCAGGGAATTTCTCCGCCAAAAACTTATCGGAAAGAAGGTAAACATGCTTGCAGCAGTGGTGTCAAATTGCTGAATTTCGAGAATTTCTGAAACTGTTAAATCTTGATGGAATTTTGTTATTGTTAATCATGATTTTCGAATTGGCTTTCTTTCAATTTTCATGGCACTAAATTAGCTTTTTCGCTCGCTTTTCTGTCCTTCTCAGGTAAATGTCGTACTGGACTATGTCCAGCCAGCCTCCAATTCGTTTCCAGAAAAGAGGTGCTGCACAGTCGCGATTGGTGGAATGTGAGTTACTCCGCACGCATATGTCAACAAAATTACTGAAGCGTAGAAATTGGGGACCGCTTGTTGTTTCGTTATGAGTTTTGCATGTTTGGATGTGGGGGTTATATTCTTGGAGAGAAAAATGTGCTCGGTTAAGTGCGTTTTTCGCAGAGAAGCCGCATTTTACCGCACAAATTAAATTCTTCGGCATGGCTCAAATTTTAGCAACGTTGCCGAGGCCCTCGTCAGCAAAGGCTTTGCAACCGTGGTCCGCTATCGACAGGACGATGATCAACGGTCTTCCCACTACGACGAGCTGTTGGCTGCCGAGTCGAAAGCAGCGAAAAGCGGCAAAGGGATGCACGGGAAAAAAGATATTCCGATTCACAGGGTAGCCGACGTATCCGGGGTATGCCGCTTTATCGGTCCGCTCGATGAGATTTTCGACCGAAATCTCGACTCTTGGTTAAGTCGCTCTCGTTTCCTTTTTTTCCCCGAAGGATTACGCCAAAGCCAAGCAGTTTCTTCCTTTCTTGCAAAGGGCCGGTCGATCCGAAGGCGTCGTCGAATATGTCAGCAGTGGATCCAGGTTACGGTTATACGTGCCTAAGGAGACTTGCCTCATCACATTCCTACTCGCAGGTAGGAAAAATGCTTAACCCTGCTGGGGTTTACCGTATTATAAGCCCCATATCGAGATTGGACCTTGGCTTTACTAAAATTAAATTGTTCATAAAATTAACTTTTTAACTTAGTTGGTAGAAGGTAATAAAGCACGAAATGTATCAACTCTAATGGCTTAGGGGGTCATTTATAAAGGACGTCCAGGGAACGGAGGGAGGAGTTTCAGAAAATAAGACGTCCAGATAGTCAACTGGAATTTCCCAATTTATTAAGAAAGAAATGACTTAAAACTCAAAACTAGCTGCAGTTTAGCTCTTCATGAACCTTCCACTGACATTTCAGGTATTAGCTGTCCGAGAGCCTCGAGGATAGTTCCCAACATGGGTGCCCTGGATTCTGAACCATTTGGAGATGAAGCGCTTGCATTCACCAAGGAATTATGCATGCAGAGAGAGGTACTGCGTTTATTTACTCGTGACTACTTGGGAATCTTACGTCAACTAGATACGCGAGAAATGTGCTTGGGACAATTTTTTTTCGCTTTTGAAGACTGAGAAGACCAATTTTGATTGACCGAATTATTATATGGATGAGATCTTGGCTGATTCTGCCACTTCAACTGTTCTTAATAAAAATTTTCAATGGATTCGTTATTCGTGAAATACAGTGTAGATGAATTCCTGGACTACATTATGGCTAATCCTAGCGTCTTCCACGTTTTCATTTCAGGTCGAGGTCGAAGTTGAAAGCATGGACAAAGCTGGCAACTTCATCGGCTGGCTGTGGGTCGACAACACAAACCTTTCGGTCGCCCTCGTCGAAGAAGGCCTGGCGAGCGTTCATTCGACGGCAGAGCGCAGCCCCCACTTCCGGGCATTGCAAACTGCAGAAGACAGCGCGAAACAACAAAAAACCAAAGTGAGTCCTGTCTGTCTATTCTAATAGTCATCGAATACCAATGTCCTGCTTTCTCCCCCGTGAATGCGAGATGTTTCGAACGCACCTTTTATTTTGCCATTGCCTTTGCAGATTTGGGCAAATTACGAGGAACCCAAGGAGCAAGATGTTAAAGATGACATCGTCGAAAGGAACATCAGCTACGTGTCAGTCGTACTGACCGAAATCCGCCCGAACCTTCAGTTTTACGCCCAACACGTGGAGGAAGGACCGCAACTGGAGGAGCTGATGGACCAATTACGGCAGGAATTTACCACCAATCCTCCCCTCCCTGGCTCCTACACGCCCAAAAGAGGAGACTTGTGCGCCGCCAAGTTCGTCGACGGAGAATGGTAGGTGTCGCGATGGCTTAAACGAGTGTTCTCCCAAGACTTGGAAAACCTGGAATTGTCAGGGAAATTAGAAAGACAAGGACTAGTCAAAGAAAAGTCGAGGAATAGTAATTTATTTATTTTTTAAATCTGGGAAATTGCGCTTTTGATGAAAGGTACTGAGTTGAATTGAGTTCGGGATCTCACCTTTGATGCTATCTACGATTAAAAGAGCAACTTAACTTTTTTTTAAAAAAAATGTGTACAAAATCATCATTTTGAATGGCGTTTTAAAAAAATTAATGGTATGGGAAAAGCTAGTTATAGTCGGATTAACATAAGAACACTGAGCCTTTACCAATCAGAAATATTCAGCTTATAGATCACGCCTTCCCTCGGAAAGTCACGTCTAATCGGCCCTAATGCCCGCCGATGGAAAATGAGGAAAGATTAATTGCACAACAGGCTCTTTTTTTCTATTGGTCTATTTGAATTTCCGGTGTATTCTTGTGTTAATCCGACTATAGTTACTGTAGAAGTTAGCACACTCGGTGAGGCGTCTTTAAAATTAGGGAATTCCTCTTTAAATCGTGTAGCTTTCTTCGCGTTTGCACGTTGTTGTTTTGCGTCATTGCCGGATTGGTCAGGGGAATTTGTTCAAATAAAACTGGGAAGTTGAAAATTTTATTTCTGTTGGGTGCCTTCGAACTCTTGCGATTCATGTCACCCTGAATCTTCCAGGTATCGAGCTAGAGTGGAAAAACTGGGAGACGGAAGTGCGCACGTTTTCTACGTCGACTATGGAAACGTGAGTGGAGGAAACAATATCAAAATTTGCTGTTAATCGGCTTTTATTTTTAACCTCATCTTCGAATCTGTTAAATTCCAGAGAGAAGTGACGAAAAATCTGAATTTGGCTACCTTGCCGTTGAACTTCCAAGGTCTCCGGCCTGCCGCGCACGAATACGGCCTCGCCTGCGCTGCTCTGCATTCTGACGTACGTTGGTTCGCTCCCGACCACCGACATTTGTCCGAGAATCGTACTTTCGGAACCGGGCTTTTAACTTGAATCCATCCGTTCCAGGTCGAGTATCAGCAAGACGCGATGCAAGCCTTCGCCACGGAAACGGAAAACCTGACGCTGCTACTTAACGTCGAGTACAAGTCTGGAGGCATCGATTATGTCACGCTTTACAACTCGGACACGAAAGATGACCTCGTCAAAGGGCTCATTTCAGAAGGATATCTGTTGGCGGAGATGCGCAAAGAGAAGAGGTTAAAAAAACTGGTGAGCGTCACTGGATTTAAAGAGATTTTAGCCTGTTTTTAGGGGTGTGGAGATGAATGCCTGGATGATTAAACCGAAAATTTGGGGAAAATTTACTTTTTTTAAAGCAAAATCAGCTTTATGAATATTTTTCGCAGTGGGTATTCTTGATACAATGACCTCAATGTGCAGTTTTATTTTAATTTTGTTAGTTCTTTAGATAAAAATAGGCATGAGTTTTAAAGTCGCGTACAAACCAACATGCAATCTTGTTATGTGGTGGGATCGTTAAGCATGTGACAACCATCTTTTAAAAATATATTTTGCAAGATTTTTTTGGTAAGAATGGTTGGAAAGTTCATCGTTGTTCGGTTTGATGTATTTAAGGGTTGGTTTACTTCGTATATATTAGCCAAAAATGTCAGAAAAAGGAAATTAAAGTGATGTAGATTCAAGCACCAATATTTTTATCCCAAAATTTGACCCTTCAAACTTAAGGGTTGCTTTATTTTCGAGTGAATGAAGTAATCAAAATTTTAGCTACGATACGTTCCAAATCAGTTTTATAGGTTTATTTTGAATTTGAAATGTTTTCTTCTGCAGGTGACAGAATACAAAAATGCCCAGGAAGCAGCCAAGAAGAAGAGGGTGAGACGTTGTTTTTAGCTTTTTTTTCTGAAATGACGTTAATTTCTGAGGGTTTATGTTTATAACGTTCCGTTACAGCTCAACATGTGGCGTTACGGCGATTTCACCGAGGATGATGCTAAAGAATTTGGCTACAAACGTTAAAATGATGAAATCGACGATGCAAGGCGTTTTTGGGTGAAATGTTTTCTCAATTTGTCCTTTCATCAGTTTGGTTTCTGATAACATCTGAGAACAAACTCGTACACAAATAGATATTCGAGCTTATTCAACTGGCTCCTGAGTACATCAATAATGTCATGAAAGCAATGTACACGTTTAAATACAAATTAAAATTATCAATTTGGGGAAACACTTCATAATTTCGTTAGTTTGCCACAATTGGTCTTGATATCCAAGAAGCCCGATCATAGAATGCCGTCAAAATGTTGAATGTTAAATAAAAATAATAACATGGGTTGATCATTTACACCCCCAACCATGTGGCACATCTTTGCTGACAGTAGGGTACTGATTTTTAAAAAAATCAGTACTAATCAAACTAACTAATAAAAAAACTAATGAAATATGAACGATTAGTTTTTTTGATATGGCTGATCAAATCAATATACAGCTTAATTTTAATCAAAGAGATGAACACTGCTGAGATTATTTTTTAAAATTACGGTATCAAGTGCAATTAATTTTTTAGGAAAAATCTTTTTTTAACTAAATAACTTGTGAAAATTTTATCCATGTCAGGCATAGATTCTGTATTTTCTCTCTAATCAGTTTCATAAATATTTTCTGTAGTAAAATATATGGGTAATTCCTGGTGTCTGGAGCAAAAATTAACAGTAGAAGATGAGTAGTGAATTAATAACAGTTTTACTAAAACTAAAAACGGTGAAAGAAAGACTTATGGAAATTTCTGGAAATTGCTGAAAATAATTAAACACAGAAACGACCAAAATCGATCAAACTCACGAAATGGGGTGATTTTCTTGCTCCATCTTTTGCAGGTGGATTTTGGTTTGTGGTTTTTATTTTTTTTTTTAAATGAATAAACGGTACATTTTAAAATAATATAAAATACAGAATGTTGCGGTGGATTATCAATTCCGCATGTTGAAAACGTTTAGCCTAGATAATGCTTAATTTGAAGCAAACCTTTTAAAGTATTTTTTTCAACATTTTGGCGGCTGAATTCATTTTGCGGCATCTTCGTTTGTCCGTTGCAATAGATTTTCTTCCAATCGTGGTATTAATTCGTCCTTAAAACAGAGCAAATAGAGATTTCATTATCACCCCAATCACGTGACGTTGGTGCTGGGTAGCCAGCATTACCAAATAACACAACTGTTTTTCTGGTATAGTTTAAAAAACATTTATGACAGAATTAACTTGTTCTGAGAACAAGATTAATAGCTACTGATTGATCGACTCCGTGCCGAGAAATGTAAGTTGCGATTACGGAACGAACCACGTTGCTGCATGTAATAAGTGCGAACTATGATATTATTGTTTTATTTTTCAATTGTGTGAAAAACAAATTGGTTGTCTGAAGCTGAAACAGAATGCCCCGTAACAGGAATCACGATGACAGATTTTTATTGGATTGGAGGTGTGTTCATTGCTAATGCTAGTTTCATCCCGTGCTAATAAATCAATTGATTGCATTCTGCGTGGCAGTATTTTTCCTTGAAATTATGATAATTTCTTGTTTCCATTAATTTTTTTGGTCTTTGTAGTAACACAATTTGTGTGAAGTTTACATTATTTGCAGGAGATACAGTATTAGGATGCACACTTTACGAAAGAGGACCAGTCCAGCTGCTACATTTTGGGAATTCCAAGATTTTCACTGATTTTTCTGCATTTCGAAGCCAGCAAAATTTACCAGAAATTCAGAAACTACAGAAATAGCCGTGGATGTGGAAAAAAACCATTTGAAATGTTTAACGTCCTTTAGACTTTGTTGTTAAAAGTTAGTAAGGAAATTTCAACAATTTTAATTTTCGTGTTGAGATATCATTCAAGCTAGATTTTTTGGGGGGATTTTTTTTCAAATTTCCTATTCTTATTTTTTTGTTTCGATTCATTCAAGCAAGTGCCCTTGATTTTTTTAAAAAAATGTTGGTTGCAGGCGTTAGTTATTCAAAGTTAGTAAGAAAATTTCAAGAATTCACGATTTTCATTTTTTAGATTGATTCAACCATTTAATGGTTGTTTTCTTCTACTTGTTAAAAGTTGTTTATGTTTTTGTTTTGATTCATTCAAGCAAATGACCTTGATTTTTTTGGTTTTATGGTGATAGGCGTTTGTTGCTCAAAGTTAGTAATATTGATTCAAACAACTGACCTTGATTTTTTTTCTTCTTTTTTATTGTTATTATTGTTTTTGTTATGTTTTTTCTTGGTGACAAGGGTTATTGTTCAACGCTAGTAAGAAAACTTCAGCAATTCCCAATTTTTATTTTTGTTTTTAGATTCATTCAAGCGAATGTGACCTTCATTTGATTTATTTTACATTTGATGAAATCAAGGGAATTATTGAAACATCCTCGATTTATTCTTCATTTTAATTATTTTTGTTTTCACTTGTTGAGAAGGATTAGTTGTTCGACGTTCACCAGAAATTTTTTAAAAACTCTTTAATGTAATTTTTGAGTTTATATTTTTTTCAGCATGTGACCTTGATTTTTGTCTTTTGTTATTTTTTTGGTAAGAGAATTTCATCAATTCCCAATTTTTATTTTTTTTGCTTTTAGATTCATTCAAGAAGGTGACCATTTTTTTCTTCTTTTAATTGTTTTTTTATTCAAGTTGTTCGACGTTAGTTAGAAAATTTCAAGAATTTCCAATTTTCATTTTCAGATCCATCCAGGCATGTGACCTTGATTTGCGCATTTATTTTATTGCTTCGGTGGCCTCCAAGCAGAAGGACATCCAATTCCCCCAATTCCGTTACATTCCCAACGCCCCAACCTAAATAAGCATAATTTAATTTTAATTATTCACAGGAATTCAAAATATTTCCCTGAAATGATAACCACTTCAGTAATAATTTCGCAATTCAGCATATGCATCCAGCCCCGAAACGGCACGCCTCGATCGGCAGTCCACCATTCGGTCAAATCTGGCCGTGATCATAACCCGACGTTAGTTAACGGCCCATTACAGTAACCGCAGTTTGGCCCAATCCAGCAGGCATTAACCCAGTGGCTCGGTTTTCATTTTTCAGGGCTATTGCCAAGGTAACCGATGTCAACAAATGGCGCTGTGAGGCTACACGTGCGTTAGTCAGAACGCCCACAATGCACCGCGCCGGGAGAGGAAAAAAAAACAATGGCGTCAGACTGTGATAGGTGAGTGCAGCGAATCTTCCCTTTTTCGACTGTTATTTTTTTGCGCGGTTTCGCGTCGAGGACGCGGCTCGAAAGTGGATTTAACAAACTTCGGAGTGTGTGCGCGATCGAGCGGCGGCCGTGCTGACCTGGGAATGATTTTCTGGACGGAGTAATCACGGGACCAACACGGCGTGTTCGAATTTTTCGAATTTTCCAAAAACACAAAAACAAAAACAAGGTTCGAATGTTCTATTCTTTTTTTTCTTTCTTTTAAATTTCTTTATCAAGTTTTCGAAATTGCCTCTTGGATCATTTGAGTGTCATTTGTCCGTAATTGTCGGCCTGTTTCGAGCGAAAACTGGCTCGTTTCGCCCACCCCGCGTACCGCCGAATATCCGCCACGACGTCCGCAGCTGGTCAGTATTTCCCATGCTTCGCGTAATTAGCCCAAGCCATAGCCCTGGGATTGGCAACGGCAACTGACAGCTCCGGCTCCAGCCAGCTCTGGCCCAGTGTGTGACATAAATCACGAAATATTTTCATGTTCGTGGATCGCGGTGGCAAATTAGTAGGAATTATTCAATTAAGAGCCCCGCCGGATCCAGGCGGCACGCACGAAACCTGAGCTGTCACTGTCAAGCGTCACCGTAATGACATGAGACTGCTGCTGCTGCTGCTTAGTGAAATATTCAACGAGGCTTTCTTTCCAGGATGTGCGAGCAAAAAAAACGAGAAAAAAAACAGCCAATATATTCAAGGGATGCAGATGTGAGCAAATAAGCGATTAATTGCGCGGAAGCGTTTTGAAATTGTGCCTCATCATCGGCCTTCGAAGATACCCACCGCCTTGCACACCTTTGAGTATGAGGGTATCAGTTCACGATTCCATGCCAGACAATCGTGAAGTTTCTCTAATGAATTTGGCCTTTTAGCAGTTGATACGTTGGTCGTAATCGCAGTTTCCTGTCTCCTTCAAGGGAAGTGAGTTTCAAGTCGAGTCTAAAGCCGGAGAAGTTAAGAGATGCCAAGGGAATGCCAACCTCCCCTCCTCGAGAAAGCATACAGGGTTATTCAAAATGGCTCGGTGGCAGCATGTCCAACTTGCTATCGGGAGACCTGGGCTCGAATCCCGTGCTGGCTATAAATGCGGTTTTCGTGGTGTCCACAGTGTTTCCAGTACGGTGTGTGCCACAGCCGTGATCTCTTCCCTACCAGCCTTCAGTTCTTCTAGCTATTCTAAGTTTGCGGTTTCACTTATGTGAATACATTTTGGGTTAAACTAATTGACCCCACTACTGCATGGCATAAACAAGCTGCTTGTAGAGTATCAGATACTGGCTTCATCTCTAAATTCAGGAGACCTGGGTACGACACCCGGGTTGGCTATCCTAAAAAACTGTGGTTTAAGTGGTTGTAATTGTCATTGAGTGTGAGAGGCAATTTACTTTCTACAGAAGATTGTTCTGTCCTAGATACAGACCAATTTCATTTTTTTTACACCTGCATACATGCTGAAAACAGTTAAGGGCTGTTCACACGCATGTAACGTATTCGTGACGTGCTGTGAAACAGCGTCCGTGAAAACGTTTCTTTCGTGAAATTTGAATTGTCCTTTTCATGGGCTATTCGCACACAACTGACATTTTCTTAATGTGTCCATGCTTCCGTAATGTATCAGCAGTGTCGATTCACACAAATCCGTGGCGACCAGGATGCACCCGAAATACGTCCGTAAAAACGATTTTGCCAGCTTACCATGAACCGTAATATTCATGCGAAACGGACAAATCTATATTAAGCTAATAACCTCTAACATGTAAGCTAATATCAACTTTATCCTCATTTTTTGAAAGAATGAATTAAAGTATGGATGAAAGAGCAGAACCTATCTAAAAAATGAACATTTGCAGTAAAAGCATAGATCTACATTTCTATGAAAAGCTTTTCAACCAAAAATAGAATCGATAGCTGTTAGGAGCAATTTAGTCATTGAGATAACTTCCCCATTTGTTGTTGTTATGCTTCCCAAAAACTAAGTACGTGTACCTGCACGTCGATATTAAATCGATGAGTATTGGTAGACATTGTTTTCTGACACTGTTTAACTGTCGCGATCCTCTCGAGTTTACTGTAATACGTGTTTGTGTAGATTTTGAGATCAATTTCTGAAACATGCTTGTTAAAATTTCCGATTAAATCCACTTACAGCTTGCTAAGAAGCTGCAAAAAAAAGTAATTACAGCAAATAAAATATCATGACTACTTGTGTTTCGAAAGAAAGTTGAAATTTCCTTATAAATGGGCATAAAATTAGCCATTCAGAATAATATGCACCCAGGGATTAATCTTAAATATTGTGAATAGTCAGATGGTAGTTGTCAGTTTCTGCAAAAAAAAAAAAAAATGGAAAATGATTTCCTGAACAAACAAACTTTAGAAATACAGTGTATGGAAGATCTGTTGCAAGTCTAGTAATTTATCTGGTAATATAGGCTTATTAAGGTTTAGTAGTAAAATTGCTTGTCTTTTTGGCCCTATCAAAATTCATTTAATGCAAAGACACCAATTTGGGTATAATTCAGGTGTTAGTTGGTAGTTTTGCCAATTTTTTGCATTATAATTAACCAATAGCTACTAATTTCACCAAAGAATTCATGTAATTCTGCATAGTTTGTTCCTAGTTTATTATTGATGTCTTAAAAATACTGATGGTTGCAAATATTTTGGTTCAACCAAACTTGCTTCTTATTTTGAGTTGTGACAACAGATTAGGTGTTTCATTCCTGATTTTTATGCAGTAAATTTTCTTTCGAAAACTGTTATTGTACCAACAGTTTCATATTTTTTAACACATTCTTAAGGAATTTTTTTTTCTAATGCAGCTCTGCTTGGCTGTCATGTGTCATTGTGTAGTGTTTTAACTTTAATGAGAGGATTTGAAATTTTAAAAAAATAAAGTGATTTAAAAGAAAATAGTAGTCCTATTCAAAAATCCCCATTCAAAGAAGTGCATATACCATGCAGGAACTTATTTTGCGAAATATTAAATATCCTATCATGTCTTGCAAAATAAGTTTCTATAAGTTATATATTTCTGGCAATTGCAGGGATTGCAAAAAAAACAAACGAAATGTTGCAGTGTTATTGATAAAGCAAAAATGCGGCCTAAATTTACTCATGTTTGATATTTTCTTGTTGCCGAAAAAAACAAAACCATGGCAATAACGAACATTTTGCCTCTTGTTGACATGGCCAGGCATGAATTTGGGACGTTTAGTTTTCTCGGATACCATTTAGAGCTCTGTGATGAATATATGCTAATAAACAAGTTGTGCAAAGCTGGAGGATTTCCTCGCTTGCTAGTTGATGCCACATTTTGTGGGAAATGAGTTTCACTCGAAATTAAATGTCCTTGTGTGAAAAAAAATGTAGGTAAGCCAAGTGTGGCGAAGTCACAAAAAGCAGGCAGGCGGTTATGAAACGCTAGGGAAAAATAAAAAAAGCTTGCCAAATTGGTATGTAATCACGATGGGAGCTTGAATTTTAATGATATGTTACTAGGCAGCTTGTAAGTTGCGAGGAGAAGTGGTTTCCGAGGAAAGAAGAATGATGGACAGGTCTAGGCTAACGGTTTTTATCTTTATAAACCCGATTTGTCTGATAAATGTTGGAATGGATTTTATTCCTTAATTTGCATAGATATTCTCGTTCACGTTTGGCGAAATATGCTCAAGACCTATTTTCTGATCACCTGATGGTAAAAATTATAATATCACCCTACATAATAAAGAAATTTCCCTGCTGGGATTTCGTATAAATTGTAATAGTTATTTGCTTCTTAATAGCTGCTAAATGCAGTTAGTTTCTGATTAGTGTTTTTGTTGTTGTTGCAATGTTTATTTTCTGAAATTTTAAACGAAAATACGTGAACTTTATAATCTTCGAATATGCCAAAACAATAAATTGGCAACAAGATAATAACTAAGGGCCGGTTGCACCATTGTAGGTTAAATGAAAGGTTAGATAACCTCAAGTTAACCCAAGGGTTAGTAGGTTTCTGTTTCACCATTTTACTGTGGGGTTTTTTAATCCAAGGTATAGCAAACATGGAGAACACCTGTTTCAGTTAGAAATTTTGGGAAAATTGCATTATATTACAAACCTTAGGTTAACTCTGCTGGGTTAACGTTAACTCATGGTTAACTGCTAACCTGCTGCGGTGCAATACGTTACCTTGGTTAACCTAGGGTTTTTTATTTATATATTTTTATTTTCACTGCAAACTATTGGCGTGAAAATTGAGTCTTCGGTTTAATTATTGCACAGATTGGGAAAATTCTAAAAGTTTTACGAAATTTAATTTTTGAAATATCTATTGATATTAAAATTATAGAACATGTATAAATTATATCAGGTATATATTAAAAGAATTAAACAACTCAAACTGCAATCAGTTATCAATGAATTGATAACTTTGATGCAGATGTGTTTAAGCACCATATGCAGAAAGAAAGTTTAATTTTTTTTGAGAATGATGGATTTTACATTGCGAAAACCTGTCAACATTTTGCGTTAATGTAATTAATTGTGCAGCTTAATAATCTCATAATAATATCTTCCTGATTGTGTTAATTTCAATTTTTGCCATTTTTACTACATGCACTTGTTAATTTTTAGATTTTAATACTGCTAATTTGTTTTTCTCGCTAAGCACATTTTCTTACAGAGATTAAATTTAATTTAAATTTAAATTTTTTTAAAAAAATGTATAAAACTTACAATTGCTAAAAATTGTTCGTGGATTGATAAGTTTAATGCATATAAGTTTAAGCACCATATTGCTGAAGGTCGTTTTCTTAAAGTAGATGAAAATGGATTTAAAGATTGCCAAAGCCTGTAGGCAATTTCACTGTAGCTCAACAATGTTGTTTCTCTTCGTGTTAATTTAAATTTTATGCCATTTTTGATAAGTGTTAATTTTTAGATTTGAGTATTGTTAATTTGTTTTCTATTCACCGAAATGGTTCCTAAGGAAACCCATATGCGAACGTTTCTGGAAGCACCCCGATCTTCCGAATGTTGTTTTCATGCAAAATCGTCTGGGATTTTGAAACCAGTACATGACAATCCTTTTTATCTCAATTGACCTAAAATGTAAAACGAGCGAAGTAATTTGTTGCCTGATACGTGCTCCTGATAGCATTGACTGCAACTGAAAACAACCACGAAAATGATAAAACAACATGAGTTGTTAAGGCATGCTCCTTGCTTCTCTACCAAGAATGGACATAAGTTGAAAATTAAACCTGATTACATACTGCTGTTTTGCGTAAATCTCAACTAATGACTTAATTAACGAAATTGAGCGCGCCTTTGGCCCATAATGATGGAGTCACCGATTAATATATATTGCGTTGTAAGTTTATCAGGTCTGCAATTTCGAAAGTGCGTGATAGGAAATTGGCCAATTGACGTTACTGGAAAAAAAAAACCCGGAAAGATACTGTATGAAAGCTACTTTGGTAATTGGCGAAGTTTGAATTGCTATCTAATTAAAAAATATATATATACAGCTTATTCATACAAATGAGGAAGTTCGAAAAAATCCATGGTTAAAGCAATTGAAATATCCGCAATTTTATTGATATATCTAGAAATTAGTTATATTTATCGTCATGGATGGATTTGTTCGTTTAGTGGACCTGTGAAGAACTAGAAGTACAATTAAAACAGCTAGCTTAATTTCATTTTAAATGAGGAAGTTTTAATTAGGAAAAATAAAGGAACAATTTTAAGGTTTTAATTTGCATTGTTTTTACTGGAAAATTGATGCAAAATTAAAACGTTTAGCTTAATTTTATTTTAAATGAAAAAGTTTTAATTAGGAAAAATAAAGGAACAAAAGGTTTTTTATTTTTTTAATGTTTTCACCGCAAAATTGATGCAAATTCTCGAAATGGGACCGACATACAGAAGCACCATGTAAACTTAGTTTCGATTGTTTCATAACATGAAACAAATTCAGTAAATCACAAAATGAAACTTAACGTCCATCAAGCTGCTCTCGTGCATAAATATCCGCTAATTTTTCTAGTGAATTTTGATCTGCATTCAATTTTTTGAATGTGGTTTCAGCAATTTTGCTATTCACGATTGTTTTCTTCATCCGGGTTTACCAATTTTGCTGACGTTTCCAAGCATATTTGCCCCACACAAAGAGTGCACTGTATTCTGTATGAAAATGTTTTTGTTGGAACAATAACTACAATAGTCAGAATCAGCATAAAATTTGAGCTTGACATTTCCATTCTCAGTTTATTAAAAAAAATGTGCGTATTGTTAGTTTTCTCAGTGCCTGAATTAAAAAGGTTGTAAAAGTTAAATATTAACCGTTTATCACACCAGGTTTTGAATGTATGAATGATTGGTCTTTTTAAGTTCTTTATGAATTGATTTTAAAATCTCTCATTAAACTCCTACTAATCTGTTAAAAAACTATAAAATTCTTAGCCAGAACCAATCAGATATTCAGCTTATAGATTATGCCTTCCAGTGTTAAGAATGCCCAATGGTTGGAAAGACTAATCGCAAAACACTTTCATTCTATTGGTTCATTTGAATTCCCAGTATATTCTATTATATTTTATTTTTGATCTCTGGTTTAGTCACTGGAATTCATTACCATTAATTCATTAACCATTATATATTTTTTTATCCCTGGTTTAATCATTGATGAATTGAGGAAAATATTACAAAGTATACTTTATATAATGTGTTGTATAATTCCTGTCCAACTAGGTATGTCTGATATGCAGCTTTTATTGAGCCATTATACCATATTTATGTAAATCGACGATAGATTTGGTGTTAGCTCCACAACAACCTTATTTGATAATTTTGTTGTGCCAGTGATCGGTTCCTATTGGCTGCCAGGCAGAGGCGTATCTCCAGGTGCAACCACAATGGATCAACCGTCAATGTTGCACCTATTTTTGGCACGGTTATGTTCGATGGTACATGTGGTGATTCCCAGATGTCTGCACGTTTTTATTATAGTGTACATTTTTTGGAGGCGTTGTCATTTGCTGACGAATGCTTGGTATGCTAAGCTACTGAACGTTTTATGACGTGTTTATGATGGCTTATGTGCCCAACATTGGAGCATGCCAGTGTCGCTATTTGCTACGTCTAAACTGGACACTTGCTGGAGGAATGAGCGTGGATATACTACTCTTGTAAAGACACTGCTGAAGCAGTTTTTTGTCTGAAATATCGAAGACTACCTGCATGCCAGTTATCTGACACATATGGTATGTGTGGAAATCAATTTTTTAAAAAAAAACATTTCTGTGAGGTTAATAGGTTAGCAAAATACATATTAGCAGTGTTCTATTTTTAGAAATTAATTCCTTGTGAAATTAATGCATTGTTTATTATTAGGCTACTTTTATTATCATTGCTTGTATTTCCAACATAATTCAGAAGATTGGTATTGTAAATTGTACACGTGAAGCAACAATTTAAACGAAAATGTTGCCAAGTTACAACATAATTCCATTAATTTATTTTTTAAATATCAACTATGAAGTCAATTAAAAACGTAAGTAGTTTATCACTTTTGACAAACTGAGGCCCTAAAAAATTCATTGTCTTTGTTAGGAAATGAGTAAAACCATGGTTAGTGAAATTTAATTTCTAGAAATGATCAACTTAAACAGAAGCATTTAACCCGTTTAATTAGCAGTTAAGGGGTAATTAAGCAATGTCATAATTAGTTTTATAATTACGATGACGTGTTTTTTCTCTTTATTTTTAAATAGTGTAAGGTTCATGATTCCCTCTCACCCTTAAAACGTTACGAGTAATTGCCTATGTAGGTTGTTTGCATACTTAGTCATTGCAATTTAGGTAATGAAGGTCATTTAACGGTCATTAAATTATTACGAATGGCATTCAACTTTTTGCCCTTGGTTCGATCATTGAAATGTTTATGCAAAATACCAAAAAAAGGGTCTAGTTCATGTAATAAATTTAACATAAATTTAATTCAAAAAAATATTTTTCGTAAAATATTAACAGAAGTTTGTATATAATTGCTCTTATGGAATACCGTTAGCTTAATGTTTTTTTCTCAGAAATTAAACAAGAAATTTGAACGCATTTTTATTAAAATAATTTCTGTTATTTGCGTTTTTTTCCAAAGGCTGACTTTCTCGAAGAGTTAGATCAGTTAAGTGTTATTTCATTGCACTTATACATGTATATGATTTTGGGCCATGATTTTTTAAATAAACATTCTGCAATACTACATTATACATTTGATTTTCAGAAATAATTTTGGAAAAATACATAGAGTAATGTATGGCATTTCCTTTGAGTGTCCCATGGCATGGTTTTAAGGATGGCAAACAAGTCTTAAAAATTACTAAAAAAATAAGAAAAATTAAAAAGAAAAGGTCTTAAATGCCCT
>JAQIXS010000875.1:0-37314 GCA_034700785.1 Rossiulus vilnensis | reverse complement strand
AATAAGTAGGCCTACTAAAAGCTTTCGTTAATCCTAACACTTTGTTATTTGCATGATTTCCAATTATAATACATGTGAATATAAATTTAGCACACAAAAATAAATAAACAACGATCCGTTATTAATGGTGTTTCCTCGCTGCTACAAACCGAATTCTACTTAAATTTCAAAATCCACTAAATTTTGTTTCTAAATTTGCTACTTTTTATTTGTTTATTTTAAATCAACGCTAAACATATTGCCAAATAGTCCAAAATGATTACACAGCTTGCGATACTTGTGGTTTCCTATTCCCCTTATACCGATATTCTACTTCTTAAAAACAAAATTGGCTCAGTGTCTGGCTATTGATTTAAATTTGTAGCGAAATTATTCGATATTCAATTCAACATTATTTGAGCTGCAAACGTGTTGGTAAATCGGTAAATGTGAGAGAGAAATCGTTCTGAAACTATCAATGTTGTCATCGGCAACCACGATCTACAAAAAATTCCAGCTTTATGAACGTTTTTGCTCAGTTCGATCCTCATAATTCCAGACTAATAAATTTGCATCTTATAAAATGTTGCATTTTCTCGTGCAAATCGAAAATTGCTCCCATAATATTCCAAGGGGTGTGGGCCACCGTGCACCCTATAGATGAAAGGGGGATAATATATGCTTGCTGGAAATCTACCTTTACGCGCATATGCATTCTTGGCAGATTATTTTCAGAGGAAAGCAGATGGGTCTTTTCCCAGACTCGAAAACGCCTTGTTTCCTCAAGACGTTTGTACCCATTTAATGCGCGTAATGATACTCACTGTGGAAAGGGCGCATTAATTTAAGCTTTTCAGACGTTCCAGAAACATATAAATAAAAATGAAATAGGCTAAGGAAAAATACTAGATGTACATGTTTTTCCCTGACAAATTATGCGTGTTACAACAAGGCAACATCAAATGATACATGTCTGATTAAGCACTCTTTCCCGTTGTGTCTTCAGGACATGGGGAACCTTTGTTATCAATATGCTAGGGGCCCTCCATAAATTTGGATCCATAGATCTAAGAATCTAACGACATTACATGGACTAAAGGACTGAAACATTATATATCCTTAATTTGTGTTAAAAAACCTATCAAAAGTGAGTACTTAGACCTACCTGTTTAAAAAAACTGGCGTGCATAACGCGTACATGCATAGAACGCGTTTTATTTATTGTTCTAAAAATAGACATGCATTCGTGTTGACCTGACAATTTTATTCGCGAAACATTTCTGATGTATGTCATTCATGCGACAATCACTACGTTTACATGAACCTAAAAGGTGCATTCAATCCAAAGAATTATGGCGTGAGTTTACATGACAAGACTGAAAAGTCTGCCATCTGGTGCTGAAATGTGGCATAACCCCCACAATCCTCTGTTTTAAAATTAGCAATACGGTCTTTGGGTGTGTGGTCTATTTGGGTGTGCTAAAACCCGATTTGGCCTTTTGTGTACGAGATTGCCTCGGCAAATTGTAAAGTGCAAGTCACAAAAATCAGCCTGAATCTGGTTTTAGATGTTACCCAAAACACAGGAATGATTTCATTAAACTATGCATGAACAGGTTACATGGCTACTTTGGATTAATCCCAAGTACTACTTTGGTTCGAACAGCCCCCTCGCCGAGGGCTTAATTAAGGTAGTTTAGCTAAAATAAATCACGAGGTAAGGTGTTTACATACTTACTTTGACTCAGGACAAAATACTTTAAACGGTGCATGTAAACGTAGTGTATATATGCAAATATTATTTTTACGCTTTATTTATAAACATTTTAATTTAAATAAGAGCTTAACATAGATTTTAAAGGTATAGAAACCATATTGGCAATTATTGTCACGCAGCTCAGCACTATATAGGCAGCTATATAGTTTTTATTTCAAAAGCTACAGTGAACATTCATGATGTCAGTAATACTGTATAGATTTGGTCGTTCCAAAACTGATAAGTGAATGCAGTATTGTTTGCAGTGTTCATTATTTCAAAACTAGCTTCTTCACCGACATGTTCAGTGTACTTGTTTGTTTTGAATTTCTATATCCTGATCGCTTACGAACACAAATACAGATCACTCAGAAATCCGATAGCTTATTTAAAATTCCACATGGATGGCGCCCAAGTAAACACGGATGCATCAGCCTACTCAAACAGATGAGGCCATTTTTGCATCAAAAACAACTTTAAAGGCATCGAATTTCTGCCCTTTATAATATCACGGAGAAGCCGATTCAGGAGGCCGTTCACGTTAAAAGTTGGTGTTTTTTTTGTAAACCGAAAATTTTTGCGAAGTATTCAGCATCGCTACCACGAAACGATTTTCAATTCAGAGCACAACTTGGAACCCGGATAGATTTTTCCCTTAGAAATCTCATTTCATGACTGTTTTTCTCATCATTCAGGTTTTTTTTTGTCCACTTTCCAATAGACCTTACCTGCGTATCACATTCAATCCTTCGTTTTTTTTAATTTGGGCAACCTCAATTCTTGGGCACCTCTGTGAATTGGAATGTCGTCTGTACCTTAAAGCGATTGGCGAGTTCATCGATATGTTGTGGTTCGCATGTTGATAAAATTCCTGAGATCATCATGCGATGCCGCATGAATGATGAAAAACGTTGGTCAATTCGCAGTGCTTAAATTTAACTTATTTTCTGATAGTTTTCAGTCTTATAAACTATTTTTTCTACTTACGCATACATTTCGACATTCTACATTCGCAGTGCTTAAATTTAACTTATTTTCTGATAGTTTTCAGTCTTATAAACTATTTTTTCTACTTACGCATATATACATAGCTCTTCATAACGATCATAATTGTTTATTGACCCACATGGATTAACTTCTGTATTTCAAAATCATATACACTGTATTAATCAAGTCATCAAAAGATAAGTTTTCATTGAAATGAATGCAGGCAATGCAGTTTTTAAAGATAATAAACCAAGATAGTTTTGGATTTGTTGTGTGTCTTTGCTTGTTTCTGCGTAGAACATCTGTCGGTGCTCACTGGACTTCTTATAGTGCCCTTCACATTGAAGTTCAACTTGCTTTTCCTCGTCTTCCCTGTGAAATTGTACGCGTTATTGCAGTGGACGGTCTCCATGAATTATTTAAAGGCTGGTCCATCGGGTATATACAAAAGGCGTACGGTGGAATTTTGAACTTTTTTCCTATGAAAAGAAAGATGCCTTTCAAAGGCTTATTCCTAATGTTTTGATATTCTGCGATCTAGGGTCTAATGGCAAGCAAAAAAGGACACAGAAAGCTTTTTGAGCAAACTTTCTTAACGTACCTATATAAACTCTAGGTCTTTTTGCTCATGATATATAATTTTGGTTATTGCCTTGGATATATAAATCCTAGAAAGCTGAAGAAATCGGAGTATTCCATAGCAAGCTGTAGAAAGTTTTCTAAGAAAGCAGCGACCGCCTGCTGTGTGGCTCAACAAGAACAAAGTTGAATAGAAACGTTTTTTATTGGTATCGACCCCGTCATGGTGTTCCATGAATTCAAATTCGACCAACTGGATTGATTCGTTTTTAATATCTCGAGTATGTCAAACTCAGTCATTGAGATATAAAACGTTATCGAGGTTATTGTTTATTTTATTAGATAGATCCGGCCACAATTACGAAATTTAAAACGTCTTGTACAATGTTTCGATAATTCTTCTGAGCATAATAACTGCTTCGCGCAATTCCATTTCGGCAATTTATTTAGTCAAAATGCTTAAATCCTAGCCCGTTGATTAACTTTGAAGCAAGCGAAAAGCTCCTACGTCGAATCCAATTTTTTTAAAAAAAATGCCATCTTTGAATTGGAAATTTTTCACAAATCGCAAAACTCTAATCTCCTTTCCAACATCTCGTTTCTTTTGCTTTCATCAGAAATCTCTCATGAATGGGATTATTCCTATTGGCACACAATCCCTATGCCAACCAGGAAAATTGGAAAAATTTTAAATATCTGTTTTGACGGATCTTTGCGAAACCGTTCCAATTTCCGCTGGGTTCCTCTACACTTTTCGTACCGATTCCAAAGCAACGTGTTGAAAGTAGGAGTGTTTGCATCCATATAGCACAATCCGAAGGAGTCCCAACATGGCGGCCTCATATACAGGGAATTATTTCCGATACTTTCAATTCGTCTCCACCAGAATGTCTTTCTTTTGACGACAAGGCAGTTTAAATTAAGCATCTGCTTAAAATGTCCTAATATACTGTATCTCTTGAAAAATAATTCGTGACATTCTACAAGGAGCAAAATGAGTCCCAATATGGCATCCTATATAGTGATGTGCAGGCAGGCAATTTGAAGTTTTTTTTCTGATAGTAAATTTCGGGGTATTTATATTTTTACGATGCATCTAAAATTTCATGTTAAACTTCGACTTTTTTAAGAACTTATTAAGATTCGTGCCATGAAAACCTTTTTGATCGACGCTTTCATGACACTGGAGTTTCGTGCAACCGACCATTAATTATTCTGTCGCCTACCTCGTTTGGGCGAGGCTTTGGTCGTCTCACTTTCATTGATATGTGATCATAGTTATCATCCCAAGCATCCTCATCTAGCTTCGCCAAGTGAAAACATTAAATTCCTTATGTAGTAAATTTGCCCGATTTATTGATCTGGATTAATGAAACTATTGTACGGTAATTAAGCTCTCCGTTTAGTAAGTGTTTGGGGATGATTGTATTTAATGAACTGACAATCGATACTTGATGCATGCGTCGAGGATGAACTTTTCACGATTGGCTAAATCATTTGTAGGTCTACATAAGACACATGTTGTCTCTTTAAGGAAAGTTTCATCCTTGAGTGCCTGGAGGTTAGGGGTCATTCATGAAGGACGTTCGGGGCAGGGGGAGAAGGGGAGGGGTTGAAGAAAAGAGGACTTCCGGATAGTCAGTCGGAATTTCAGAATTTAATACGAAAACCAACTGCTTGAAAACCGGGTAAAAGTGATTGAAAACTCAAAAAACACATTCTGTTTATGTATTTGCTACTAAGTTACCATTGTTGTAATTCAAAATGTAAGAGTATTATTGGATAATTATTAGAATTATCAGTGTATATTAACCATCTCGATCCAATGATTAAAAATTAAGTTAAATTAATATTATGCATTTAATTTGTTTAATGTAAATGGATTTGTCCAAGCCGTACCGGGCATGAGGTGGGCTTTAATACAAGGCAGATAGGGGGGATGATAGGGGTCTAAAAATCAAAAAAATTTCAGGACGTTCTTTGTGGATGGCCCCTTATAGCACTGATTTGACTGGTGATTTACACTTGAAACTAGTCTATCTAAAAACTAAAACGATATTGGGGAATTCAAATAAACCAATAGAATGCACGAGCCTGTCTTCAACTAATCATGCCAGTGAGTCCCATAACAAATGTGCCATATTTGTCTCTACGGTGGAAGACGTAATCAATAAACTGAATATCTCTCATTGATTTTAACTTTGTGTCATTTTCATTGTGGTTAGACTATTGTAGTTCATATACTGCAGAGAGGAACAATTAAGCCAGTTTGATGTTGCTCAGTGCTGATGCAATTCACTGCTTACTTGTGTTTTCAAAAATATTTTCTTAAAAGCATGTGTTTGTTGTATCTGTTTACCTTTGCTTCGTAAGTGATACTGGTGATGGCATTAGTGGCAGGTAGCACAGTGTTAATCAACAAGCGTTGCAACTGGCGTTGCTCCACTGACATTAGGAATGTACCTGTCGGTGGCCATCCGAGGTTCCCCAACTTGATAATTATCATTTGACCTGAAGCACCAAAGTGATGGATGCCGACAAGCGTGGAACAAAAGAAAAAAACGGCGCTAATTTCACGTGTCAAAAACATGTACTTAGTAGAAAGATGGAGCGAAGAAAGTTAACCCTTTATTCTTGCGGTCAGCATATGCCTGTCATGTGTCAGCCATCTTGGATTTTGTTGGCTCGTATTCTAAAAACCCGAAAGGAGTTTTTAACCGACCAATGAGAACAGAAGAGCTAAGACATTTATCTTAAAATTGTAAAAACATGTTCTGAAGCGTCTGCTTCTGTGGATAATTTTGTTTATGCATTTGTTGCGATTATTTTACGTGTAATTTTAAATATGACTTGAATTTATGACCTCTTTTAATAAAAAAAAAATACCTAACTACATCGCCAGATCTACATTATAACACGTTTTCGCAAGTAACGCATTGTTTGTTCACGCATATGGAAAACAGGAAATTGTGAACAAATTTTATACTTTTTTCTTATAGAAAAATATTTTTTTTTCATGGAAAATGATATTGTTACAAAAAATGGTCAATTGTCTTTCTGGGGTTGTTGTTGGTTGTCTTTTTTGCGTTCGGTCACTGCACCTTCAGTCGGCCCTACGTTTGTGCAAAGATTGTCCTTCCGACAGGAAGTCGCATTTTTCTTTAAGAGCTATCTGCAGCGCCCCCTATGGGGGTCCTGCCATTAGCGCGTTTTCCTCTTAGTGTTTACGGCTTGTTCAGCGATAACAGAGTTAGTACACCCATTGAAATTGTATTTGGTCAATGGACAATTGTAGTTTCGATGACATCAACCCACCAGGGGGTGCTGTTCTTCACGCGAGATATTTCATTCGCTATTCGGAATTCAGCGACGGTCAGATTTGAAAACAAATAATTTTCGCCTTTATCCGCTCGACGTTTATTAACGCCGTAAATAAGCCAACCTGTGCTAAAATATAATTGCTATATCAACCAGAGCCTGCTTCCAGAATCCTGCCTGCGTTCTCTTCCGGTAAACGGTCTCGTGGGGTTTCGTAGTTATGGGTTTTGAGGAAGTTTGCCTTATTTTTAGATCGACTCCATTGCAAATGGCTGTTAATGTCAGCTCGTTCGGGTGATGTATTTATGTCGGACATGCGATGACCGCTGGTCAATGTTCTGCCCACACTGTGCTGACCGAATTCAACGAATTCTGCATTATTTTCATTTTCTCATTTTTCTTCCCAGTTTGTATCTGATTTGTGTATACTGTAGGCGGTTTAACAGACTTGATATACAATTAGTGTAAAAGATTAAACTTTAATAAGCTAATTTAGCGGTGAAGGGTGCCAAACGATAACGTATCAAGTGCCAAAAACAACTTTTCAGCAGATAGAAAAAACCAAATAGTTTCGTGAAAACATATAGGTAGCACTAATTTGATTTCGTTCAAACAACAAATTCAAATGTTGAATACCACTGACGTTTCATTAAAACAATGAGCACTTAATTGGCAAAGCAGTTCTTTGTTTTTGACAACGTGTGCAAAACAAAACGTTGTATGTGCCACTCACATTACTAATTTACCATTACATTGTTGTAGTTTCACAGCAGTTTCCGTTCACAGGACCTAGGGGTGTTCCAATTGTTTTCCTCACAACTACAGCAGGTGTGGAATGGCTTCTACAATGCATTAAGTTGGGGGAAAAAAATACCATTTTGAGGGTCACGCACTTACGACGTTTTGGTTTGGTACACTTAGCATTTTCGGACTCGGCAACAGTTTAAAATTGTGAGTTTGAATCTTAATTATTATATGTATTACGGTTGTTGTGCAGGAAGGAAATTTGGCTTTGTGACTCTTCTGTTTTAAGATTTTGTGTGGTCACTGGTGAAAAGCAGAATGAAAATTGCGGTTTTAGCAGCTAGAAGACTAATTATTTGCTCAACATTGTTGGTATTTAATTAAGCCATTTATGAAATGGCGCTCCACTTAGTGAACAGTGTGTGTACAGGTGGTGAATAGCGACCGCGTTTTATAGATCCGTTTTTGGGTGGAATTTCCCCAAGTACCAGTTTTTGCAACGATAACTTATGCTAGGGGATAATGATGGATAATTTTTCAATGAGGAATATGACGCCCTGCACCATGCAGCTACCAATTAGCAATTAGTTGATGCGTCGCAGGTGGAAATTGGCGGTTGCTGCAGCGCGGAATGCAGCGCCCCTGGCAGTTGTTTCAGCCTCCCCAAATATTGGTTTTGTGCTATGCCTGAGAGTACATTTGCCCACATCCACGGTTGGTCCGAACCATCTATGCCTTTTATAATTTGGCATAGGGACGCCATCTTGATTTCAAGATGGCGTTTCTATGAGGCTGTGCCGCAGGAATCTGGTAAACGTCCCATCGTAAAGGCATTGAATTTTATTTTCTAGGGGCAAATATATAACATATGTACAGTGTATGTTTACTGTATACGGGCTAAGCTGGAATATTTAGCTGATATATATAGAAACCTAAAATTAGACACCTGGAAAGATAAGCCGTATCAGGGAAGATATTCCATGCTATTGTTATGCCTCTACGATTTTTTCAACCAAAATCTTGAGTGATATCAGTCAAATGACTGAAGTGTGCTTAATTAATATACTGTATTTGTATTGCTAATGCATGATCACCTGAAATTAGTGCATATCCTTGTATCAAATTTCAATTTCTAAATGGCATTACAGTGTATGCTATAATGAGTTCTTTTCAGTGATAAACTGTTTTTATTGATGTTTGAAAATAAAGCGAGCTCAACTTCTTAAGGGGCAGTTGAGTATACTAAATAATTAATGAACATTTCAACAATAACGTTATGAAAATCTAGCATAAAACAACATTTCTATCAAATGTCAACTATTGTATCGGGACGAAATTATCACGTGCTCCTAAAATTGCACCTAGAACTTAAAGCGTATTTATATGATTTCAATTGCTTTTCTTAAAGAATAGATAAACCAAATTTTATCATCTTATCATTACGTGTTTGCGCTAACATTCTGAACGTTAACCAGGTAGTATATTGAATAGCACCAACGCATTAGTAGGGCAATTCGTTGGCACCGACTATAAGGGGCCGAGGGTACTTGGGCTCCCCCAAAAATATATTTCAATGGGCTCCCCCCCGCCCCCTTCAATAAAAATGAAGCAATTCATTCTAGATAGAAAAACCTTGCCAAATAATAATGTAGTACTTTTTTCCATTATTTCATTCTACCACTGCCTACCAAAGCTAAACTAAACTAGGGCTGGTTAGGCCACCAGCTGGTCTAAATAGAGGAGCAAGTGTCCTTTTAATCTCACACAAACATGTATGTGTTAATAGACAGCTTGCCCTTCCTTTCAAGAAAACCCTTCCTATATGCTGTTCTTTTTAGCTTTAAGTCCCAAGCTGAACAAAGAATGCTCAGAAAGTAGTCAGACCTACTTTACTTCAAAGGGCAGGCATGGGCATTTCCTCTTGCCCTTATTCAATTACCAAGAATATTTCTCAGCTCCAAAATTTTAAAATATCCAGCAGATCACAAAAACTAGGCATGCTTGTAACATCGTGATTAATCCATTGAACAGTGCATGAGGCTGTGCAAGGATCGATCAACATGTAGCTGAGGTAGGACCCACCATTACTTCATTTAAATAATTAATACTATTTTTAGCAAATTTTATATTGGAATTGAGGACAAATTCCTACATGTATACAAAATCAGTTTAAAAAAATGGCTATGGTGCTGGATTAATTTGTACTGATTAGCACTTTTCTTTAGCGAATTAAAGGCATATTCCACAACTTGTAGTTATTTTTTCGAAAATGTTCGATTTCATCGAAATTATTATAATAATAAGCATATTTTGGATAGAAACCTATTATAAAACCCATTATAAATAACCTTTGTTTTCAAAATATTTTGCCTAAAACTTTCCAATATTTTATAAAACTTGTAAGCAAATAAGCAAGTACGAGCCCTTGTAACTAGCCTCGGATCAACCGGCCGTTCAGGTGACTAAAGTGAGGAGGAACCAAGTCGCAACCTGAAAGCTTTTGTTTACATTACGTAATACGCCAATACGATTCAGATCAATTAAATTCAACTCAGTACCCTACTAGCAGCAAGAGATATGCCATGTGGTAGAGGGTGTAATCCATCAACCCAATATTATTCGGTAATTGCCACCTCAATGGGGTGTATACCAACATCATTGTAAAATTGAATTTCATGCAGCTTAAGACTGTCCTTTGGAAGAGCATTCCAACGTTGAACGTTGAGTTCCATAAGCGAGTTGGAATGACAGTTCAAACCACCTTGGTGGTTGCGTTTAAAGATTCCCTCCACCAAATTACAATTACCTGATAAGGTAAAACTTATTTTTAAATTTCGCAGTCTACTTATTTCGGAATTTTATTTTACCCACTTTCACCCAGCTGCTTGTTAGATAGGATTATAAAAGCCATATAAAAGCCACATTAGTCGGTTTAACTGGCCAAATCGTTAACCAGTCAGGGGTCCGGTCCCATACCGGTCGGTTTAAAAGGGTTGGTACTGTAGACCCTCTTTAAAACATTAAATCCAAAATAATTGCTTCGTGAAGTTGATTGAACTTGATTCTATTAAATTACATCTAATTTATTGTACTTTATAGGAAGCAATAAATAAAACTGTAGCGCTGATATATACTGTATAAATTAAACATAGGAATAAAAAGACACTACTAGAATCGTGCGTTGCACGGAAATTTTAAGCGAAATTAAGGCACAAATGTCGCATATATTATTTTCTGTTTATTTGTTTTGCATTTATTTTCTTAAATTTTGCAAGTATCAGCCCCTAGGGTAGCATACCTTCATTCTAGTAATATAAGGCACCGATTACGATGCTGATATTAAAAATGTTGATTTATTGTGGGTTATAAATATGTCTAGCCGGGAGGAAGCGTTATACCACCGAAAAAATAATTAAAAAAGTGATATTCGAAGAAATCATTCATCTAGATCTAGACGAGATGAGTTTTTATTCGAAATTCGATGAAAGCTGCCTTTTCAAAGATAACTCTCAAAGATGTACGAAGGTAATTCGTAGAGCATCCTACTATATCACTGGAGGCAATAAGAATACAATTTTTACTCTGTTTACATAAATCTTGTAATCTTAATTTCATGAAATTGTATCTGCAACTGATGTCCAAACATGTCTGGGGTCTTACAAAGCTTTGTTACTTTTAGCCATTATGAAAAAATATCACAAGTATTGTAATTCTCTTTTGTCAAGAAAAGCTGGTTCCAAATTAGTCCCATTTTTAAATTCTGGACACGGAGTTTTTTTAATTTATTTATTTTAATAAACGTTTTCCTGCAACGAAGGCTATTTCGTACACAGCATGTGCTTGTCCTGTCTTAACACTTATGTGGGTAGTGTTCATTTCATTTTTCTGTATTAAAAGCAATTATTCGTGGCAAAGCGAAGCAGCTTCGGTAATTTTTTTTCACTCCAACTAAAATGTTATATTTTTATTACCTATAGATTGCAGGTATTATTCGTAGGTTATAATTATTTAATTGTTATGGGAGATTAATATAACTGCAAGATCCCCAATGTGCTCTAGATCAGCCTTGGAAATAATCCTGGAAATTGACAATAAAATTGCGATATTTCTTCCTGGATTAGTTCATTTCACGTAAGTTCCATTTAATATCACCAGATGGAGTTACCATGCCAGTGTCAACAAAGCGTTAGGTTTCGTAGTATGGCTTATCCTGGAATTGGAAATTAGGGTGTAGGTTCATTCTTGGAAATTGGTCAAAAGTAGTGAATATTTTCAGATTATGACTATTAAGAAAATTCTAACGAGACAACATCCATCAAAAGGGAAATAATCGCTTACAAAACCGCAATCTTCGTTTTAATCATGGTAATCGAGCGCATCCAAGTGTTTCCATAAATAAACCTAACATTGTCCAAATAGAGGTTGACCGTCATAACATAAGCGCAGATTTCCAAGAAACGAGATTCTAAGAAATGACTGGTTAACTTTTATGCAAGTCATTTTTATATTTGTCTTCGGCGAAGCTCAGATTAAGCCAGCTACTAGAATTTGACCGATACTATAAAAAAGTTCAAATATTCTGTTTTATTTAACCAGAAACTGAACTTTAACCGATGTATGTTTTTTAAGTCACAATCAGATTATTTTATTGCGTAATAAATAAAAGTAACACCAATTCGATTGGTTCATTTAACTTTTATATGCTGCCATAAAATAAACTGTCAAAAAATAATTTGGATGTTAAAAGGGAAAACGTCAAAAATCAATGTTGATAATACACTGCATATATGGAGAAAAATATACTTTTATCTTTATTAATTCACATGAAAACTTAAAACGTGGATAAATCATACGCATTTACCTATCTGAATTATACTTACATGTACGTAGGATTTACTTTAAAATGGATCTTGACGTAAATGGAAATTACTGTTTAAATAAGGACATTTTAATGAATATACATGCAGTATATAACGTGCGGCCACAAACGTTTTTTCAGTATACGATAAATATACTTTTATATGGATATTTGGAAAATATATTAAATGCAATCTAAAGACATTGCATAATAAGCAACACCTTACCTTTGCAAAGGTTAGCGTATATTGGTAAGGCATTTTAATGTTATTATGGAAATTAATGGCATTTATACATGTAGGAGATTTTAATGTTAACCCTCAAAAGCAATGATTCCAATTCAAATAACGTATTTAATGAGATCTAAATTTCTCGAAAAGTAGGATTGATTTTCCTTTGCAATTTGATATGTTAACAAGATCTCCTAATTAAAAGATGACCCATGTCCAACCTTGTTTTCTAAATTTTCCAAGACGTAGGCCTACATGATCGAGAAAAAGCGAATCGATTGCGTCCAAGTAGTAGTGGAATTTCAAGAGGGATTGCGTAGGCAATCATAAATTGGATTCTGAGACATTCAAATGCCGTTTCGTTTAACGCTGATGAATTAAGCTGCATGCATACATCAGACAGCCGTCCTAATTAAGTCGACGATTTATTGGATTGTTTTCAGCGGAATTGCCACTAAATATCAAAACGACAATTAATGGCACGGCAAGCAGCATATGCAAATGCGTGGCGTCACACGTGCTAAATCTCTCGCAAATGGCACGCTGCAAATCCCGCTGTCACTGGCCTAATGCGCTCGCCTGCAACGTTTGCTTTGAATTAGAAGGATTCTAGGAAACAGGCTTTGTTCAAATTCTGGGGGGCAATTGGACTGGGAGGGACTGGACGAATAATTATGGCTGCTTCGCACCATATTTTACAACTGAAAGTCCAAGTGCCGTAGCTGCCAACGGATTTCGACCAACACCCACACGCCTCCTTTCACGCCGCCAACGAATGCGCTGAAATTTATGCCAATTGTTTACGCATTGGGTGACCTTTTGCTATAAAATTTACAGTGTGTTATGCGATGGCTAAGGAGAATCAACGGTGCAAGGGGCGTCTTACAACTCAAGAAGTTTAGAGATTTCCAAAAGGAATGTTTTTATATTTATATGAAATTTGTATAAAAATGGTATACAAGTATTTCGCGCTTTCGGAGAACATATTTGGGATCACATGCGGGCAGATCCATATTACGCAGTCTACACTGGTGAAATGTCCAAAACTAGTTTGCAAATCTGGTATTCAAAGACTAATTCCATCGTCTCTGTTATTGTTAACATAAGATAATGCACTTATACAAGGATTGTAGCCCTACACGTAATGTACATGTATATACAAACCATACTGCTGGATTTTCTTAATCCAATCTGCCAGCATATTTTAGAGCACAAATACATGTACATGTACTTACAAGCAAACAAATTGGTCCACCTATAGGCAGGCATGTTAAAAAATACATCATGTTCAGCAAGTTGATTCCCAAATTAAAATCGGATAAGCTCGTTTGGTGAACAATTTACTGTTCTATAAATGCTTCTAAATTCAGGTGGAAACCTTTAAACAACAGTAAAATATCGGCCATTGGTCAGCGTGTCAGGAAAATGCGCGGCTATTATGTTTTTCATTATTATCTTTCTTAACGTTTTTTGTAAAAATAAAAAAAATATTCGCTGACCCTTTCGTGGCCGGCACCACCATCGTAAAATACGCATGCAGGTGATTCCCAATCTCGCCTCTGCAAATGTTTTTACACCTTGGTTTAATTTCCCAAAGTTACGATCGGCGTCATGTCCAGCGCTGGCGAAAATCGCCATCAATTATGCGCGTTGCACGACCGGCTTGATAGGGCCGGTTAACTGGCAAGCCGTTTAATCGCCGGTCACTGGAGATCGCCGTCTTCACTCCCCCGAATGCCGGCCTGGAAAACCGTTTTCCCTCGTAAATTTCCACCTCCTTAAAAACGATTCGCAGCCCCCCGACCTTCGTCGTCATAACATGCGCGTTTTAAGGGCATTAAATTTGAGCATAATTATCTTGAGCCCTGATTAATAGTTCCTTTTATTATCTTCGCGAAGACGAAAATCGGATATAAAAAAAACGCTGCGCAATCTCAGACTATGAAACGAATTAGCGCCAGCGAGCATTTTTAAATTTTACACTTAATTTGATTACCCGAAACGTGCATTCCAACCTGTGATATTACGTATGCGCTTATAGATGTATGCACCTGTGGCGAAATGGGCCCCAAATCGGCCTTGAGACATGAATGTTTGGCATCTACAGGGTGTTTCAAAAAGGACTTTACAACTTTGAAAAATCATATTAATTTATTCAAACAACCTGCAGAGGTGTTTGTAGTGTCAATTTGTAGGGAAACATATCAAGTTTTGACTCGCGTATTTGACTTGCACATCTGATGACTTGACAGAATTTTTTTATTGAATATCCAAAAACAGGCCAAACTGAGCAATGAACATGGGACTCTCAGATTGAATATAAATGACAACTGAATTAAATCAAATTGCATGCATGATATGAGCCATCATAACATTTTGTGGCAAATACCCTTGGCATTGCTCACAACCTTACCATGTTGAGGCATGGAGTGGTTCAGTAATTTACAATACAAGGAACTGGCTGGGCCAGTCAGGGTGGGTTACATGGTGGTGGTGGAACCATGTCTGTACGCTACGGGAGTAGTGTTTATGGTCATTATCATCCTTGCAATTATCTGCAAAGCAAATGATCGTATGGTGTTCTCCACGAATTTATGCCAGGTGCATTGAGGTGAGGGTTTCTGAGGGATGCTCAAACAATGTTATGGTCGACAAATCTGCTGTGACTTGACGTCTCAAAGTATTAATGTTCTTCACAAAGCTACCCTGAGCCCTCCAACGTTAAAAAAAAACTTGCTTTTGGTTAATCTGAAGGCATTATTTTGCTGTGCAAGCTCCATTTGGGTGGCTCCCTGATCTCAGCAAGAAATAACTAAATTTTGAATTCTTTTATCAAAATAACATACTCCACAAGTCTTGCTAATATTCAGCTATATATTGACATGAAACATTGACTTTAAAAGCACTACTATGACTGAGAAACATTAACTCAAAGAAAGAGCACTGAATTGGGCTGTATTGAAAAATTCACTTATATTGCAAGAAAACAAAAAAAGTACCAGATGTGGTGTTTTAAAACTCACAATAAACATTTGATAGAATGCAACCCAGGTCATGCATATTCTATAAAATTTCTAGCCACCTGGTTTAAACGGAAACAAAGTTATTCTATAAAAAAAAAGGAAAGTTGATATACTTAGGCCAGTACTGTACATTGCTATTGGCATTTATAGCATGCTTACTATCCAGTTCGAGCAAGAAATATCCTAGCCTTAGTAAATTTCTTACTTACGATAGTGTCGAAGTGGACTTTTTTAAACTCGAACCAATAATACATGTATGCCCACCATGCAAAAGAAAAACATTTTTGCTTTTTGCATCGTTTTCCCCTCGTGTAGAATTGGTTGCCCACTAGGATCTGCGTTGCGATTTAAAATTTATCAAAATAATAAATAAACTTAAAAAACCGCTACCTTCTTCAAAAGATGCATTGCAGGGAAACACCTGTTTATTGAGGTCGTATAACGACTATCTACAATTTTTTTTCAAAAATGAACGGGATATTTTGAAATTATAAAAACTAACGCAAACCCTAGTGGACGACCATTTCTATAGAAGAAAAAAATAAATGTTGCAGTTATAACAAGTATCTTAAGTAAAAATGTGGAAGTAATTTTGTTTTGAAATGGTGGGTATCCTTTTGGTTATTCTAACTACATGCTCAATGCATCGATAAATTCAATCATGAGTTGAGATTGTTTGATACATTCTAGAATTCCATCTAGGATTGCGACTACTTTAAAGAACGGCAAATAATTAGCTATAGTTTGTTCAAAACTTGAAAATACTGTGAATGAAAGAACTTCTTTTGCGATTGATCTTTTCTGCTCCATGACTCATATTCCATCAGTTGAGCATCCGTGTGGCTTTCTCTTTGCTGGAAGGCATAATCTATAAACCGACTACTTCTGATTGGCATTGGCTCAGTCTATTCTCTCGTCGAACGGACTATAATTTCACGAGATTCTTAGCCTTTGATTGTTTCGGAAGCCATTTCATTAATTTTAAGATCACATACAATGACATTTTTGATGATGACGGGAATAATAATTAAACAGAGCGCAGAAGATCAGAAACGTGAGTCAAAGATTAACACATTTTGAATCCGACCGCGAATGACTTACATACGACTTAGGAATGAAGAACATATTTATTCAGTTGATCAATACTTTATTATAGTCGATAACAATGAGTTTTAGAACAGAAATATGTACACTGGGTGAGAAATCAATTTGATTTCCGAAATATTAGGTCTAAATATACACGGATTGCAGATACAAAGCTGGACACTATACACGATAGCCACTGATCAGTGCACGCATATGTATAGTCCAAAACAAAATGGAAACTTATCGTCATTTGGCACAACAGCAAAGAGGAGTTTAGCGATGAGTCTCTGTAATGAGGGGAACGAAAGGGTTGGGGAGAGGCAAGGGGCCCTGCGGTACTTCTCACCGAAATCGCTTATATACAAAAGGGATATTAAGTTAATCGGAAAATAGCGAAGTAAAAAATAACCACACAAATTATGGTCAAACGAAGGCCTTGCCTCCAACACAGAATGTTTACGTAATTGATGTAAAAAAATAGGAGGCGGTAAATAGGCTTTACCTTGTGCGGTGCTGAGCAGCCTGCCAGACAGGCCGGAAGTGACTAGGTAAAACAGGAAAATGGTGGAAGTAGAAATAAAAAATGGACAAAAATGGATACGAGCTAACGAGCGATTTATAATGCAGATGCACGAGTATGCGTAAATCCAACGGCAAACATCTAAATTGCAAGAGCCAGCAAAATAGTCGTGACTTTGATGCATTTGCAAATTAAACTTTGGGCGTTGTTCGATTTTGTTTGGTATCTCGTCCAGTCCATGTGATCTGGTTTATTATATAAAAAAGAACGCATGTTGACGGCGTAATCTGGGCTAGCCTACTTAGAACGTGGATACAAATGAAGCCATTAAGAACGCATGAAGTTTTAGGGGTAAATTCGAACACCTTGCGCATTTTGAATTTAATCACGTCAGGACACGAATTTAGTTTGAAAAGAGTGCATCGCTTCGGACATCTACCTTTCGATTTTTAAAATGATCCCAGACAACCTGGTGACAGCTGAGTTAATCTAGGTTCAAACCATAGTTCACTGGACACACGCAGCGAAATAAGAGAGGATGGGTCGTTTTCTATCCCATAAATATCGATATAATTTTAGGTTAAATTTATGACAAATTAAACCAGGCAAATGATTTTTCTTTGCGGCCCCAACGAAAGCTTTGTCTTTTGGGGACAAATGTCTCGACTATTTTGCCAATGTCATAAATGGTCCCCTTAAGCCCACATGCATAGCAAAGCATATCGAAGGTCAGCTGCATCATGCTACCTTATGCTGTTTATCTTGGATTTGCAGAGACGTGATGCAACCTGATTTACTAAATCATCGCATTTGGATTAAGCTCTCGTCAACACTCGCTCTACATGTACATTAAACACGCGTAACACTGAAATAACGTGATGAGCAAATATTAACCAGTTTCAGGTGTCTTTATCTCGTTTCCGATGAGGTTCGAAACTTGGCCTCATTGTTTATTGAAAGATAATGTTAGATATATTTCATAAGGCAAGTTGAAATCCACAGGTTTCGATCTTGATATTGCACACAAGGGACATTTGCTGGAGGCTTGCTAAGTTCTAGTGATGTGTTTTATCATCTGCTGACATTTTCGTAACTTTTTCCCTAATCTGTCGCTGAATTCTAATGCGCCGAATCCTGCTTAATTTATGGTCAAATACGATAACACCGTAAATCTGCTTCCATCGCATTAAATGAGTTTTGGGCCGACTTTGATTTGCCTATTAATTTGAGAAAGCACAATTTAACATTGAAAATGTAACATTCTCATGAATGCTATCGGAAGATTAGCATAAAATTAAATGAATCTAGATTTTGTCATTCGAAATTATGCAATATATTTCGTTAGGCTTTTTCAAATCATAATATTTTACAGCTACACATATCTTCACACTCACTTCTAATATTCAGAAATTTGGCATACGTTTTGTTTCTTATCAGAACAACTTGAAAGGTGTTCCAGAAAACCCTGTAAATTTAATAACTTAGGGCCGGTGGCGCCATTGTAGGTTAAATGGATGTTTAGATAACCTGGGATTACCTATAACCACAAGTTAACTATGGGTTAATAGGTTTTTGTTGCATCATTTTACAATAGGCATTTTTAACACAAGGTGAAGTAAACATGCAGATGCAGCTGTTGCAGCTAGGAATTCTGGAAAAAATTCAATATATTACAAACCTTAGATTAACCCTGCCTATTAGCTGGATTAGCATTTCCTCATGGTTTACCCATGGTTAACTGCTAACCTGGTGAGGTGCAATGTTTTTTACTTAGTTAAGTAGAAGTTTACATTAGGTATTGCGTAACGTTTATTGGTGAAACCGGCCCTTAGTTGTTCATAACAGTCATCATTTTAGATAAAAATGACTGAGAAATCAATACAGGTCATTAAATAACAAAACGAAAAAAATACAAGACTTTATGTGACGGGTTCATTATGAGAAAAAAAATTCTTCAGGGGCTGTCCATAAAGTACGTTTGCTAATTAAAGGTATATTTTATTCCCCACCCCATGTAACTATTTGTGACAAAACGTATACACGGGTGTTTACGACTGGTATGAAGTACATGTAATTTCCTCCGCTACATGGCATGCACAGCATGGGCGCTGAAGACTACCCCGATGACGCCACTTGCACATGTAGCAGAAAAAGATCCCCGTCAAGTGATTTTTATGCGTTTTCAGACGCTTTTGGCCGGCCGTAGCCCTGCGTTTTACGACCAAATTTATTTGGTGGTTATTGGCTGTTGCAACCATTTCATTTTAATTTCCAGAAACTCAACAGCGACCCTGAGGCAGATTAAATCTGATTCACGTCGCAGAATTGCTGCGTTTCAAGGGAAAACGTAAACAGGCTGACCAATGCTATTACTTTTTAATGACCAGAATGAGATCGTATAGGGCGCTGCCAGAGCATAGGTCAAGTAAGCGTCCGTAGCTTGACCAATGGACGAGGCTAAACGGGCTAACTGCAGCCACGCCGTTACAATCTTGCACCAGAATTATGTATGGAAAATTTACCAGATGAAATGAGGCTGTACTTGCTAGTCATTTTAGCTCTAAATATCATGTAGTGGTGAAAACGTCGTAGTAACTACTGCATGTTCAGTATTTCCAACCCACTTGCTTTTGAAATAGGAAAATAACAAACATCTTGATATTACTATTTCTATTTAAATAAAAATGATTTATTCCTTCCCAAATGTAGAAATTATTTCTATTTTACTCCGTTTGTTGTTTAAAAATATTCTAATGCTGAAAGTATTCGTAGAAGTATGCGTTTATAAAATTAATTAAACCTATTAAATTATACGTCCACTACACCATCTGGTACGTTTTTCAGATAACTAGTGCACACTTTGTTTGGAACAACAACCCCAAAGTTAATCTGTGAGAGTCAACAGACTTTACGATCACACCCACTGCGGGGCTGCGCTTTGGGTCTTAAAATGAAAACTCAATTTTATGTCTTCTATAAAATCCCCTAAGCCAACAACTTTTCACGAAAAAAAGTATTTACTATCGGCAAGCGCTATCACGAATAAATAGGCTGTCATTAAAACGCGGGAAATTAATCGCGTTACCCTGTGTGCAAAACGAAAACCAACATGGCCGCCATGTTGTGGCGATGGGATGATGGGAAGGCCTGCATTTGCGATATTTTTAATCTGATTATAATTTGGAACGCTAGTACGATAGCATTCGTCATATATTTATTTGTGATACATAATCTATCTATACCTATGACACGGTAGTCTAAAATATTAGCGACGCAAAAGGTCACCACTATGTAATAAATGAATATACGAGCGGGTCAACCATCCTGCTGACGTAATCGTAGATGGGGACGCCATCTTTGCTTTACGAAAGCTGTATTAGTGCCTACAGAGTTGATGGTATCCATTGATATTCGGGCTTGAAAAAATGCAGTAACTCTTGGTAGCGGAATTGTACATTGTGAGCAAATACTGCGTTCTGTCCTAGTAACCTTCTGTAGGTAATTTTTGTGTCACACGAGGTGGCCATCTTGGAGCGCTTTTAAATATCCTCATGGCCTTCATAAAGCATTGGCGTCATGAAAGTAATTTTGATGAACGCTGGTTTAGCTCAAGGCAGACATGATCGGCCAAAATGCCAGAATGGGAATTTTTTCGCATAATTTTTAATTTTCAACTTAATCTTTGGGTAGAAGGCATTAAATGCGTCCCTGAAACTGCCTTTTAAAAAGTTCGAAAAGGAAATTCACCTAGATTGAAAAATGTTCATTGTAATTATGAAAGTACTGTGGTTTGGGTAGGTCTATTGATTTTTCTCACGTGACTATGCAACTGCAACCTGTGCAAATGGGCTGCACTATTTCTGTTATGTCATTCTGCAATGTGCGCCGTTTTGGAAAACTTCTGTTCCCGTATTTTTTAAAATAATTTTGTATCAGTACCCCTAATCCGCTAACGTTAAAACGACTTTTATTAAATAAGATCATAATGTTCATCAGTGCTAATCCCGGCACGGAATTTTCTAGTTTTCGATGTAATTTCGGGTTTCCGAAGCTAACATTCCAAACAAACCTGATGGCAGCTTTGTCCCCAAGTTTATCACTATCAGACTATTAAAACGCATTCACGGCATGTTGAAACTTTTTTCCCAATCAAATGTCAGTGGTTGTGCATACTTAGTCATCCTTAGCCCATTATTGTCACGGTCTGTTAACAGATCAGCTTTTATACCAAAAGTACATTTATCTCAAACTAGCGCTCCAAGATGGCTGTAACGTGCATGGGCGCATATCATTATCCATAAGGAAGGGAGTGAAAAAAAGGGGGGGTATTGACTTTTATGTAAAAAACCCGGGTATTTAGCTGTTGGTTGCAAGTTGTTAGTAGCAACTTTTAATTACTCCCCGATTTAATAATAATTTGTATTCATGATAATTAATTCGATCCGAAGTTTTATCAGATGCACTCTGAGATGGCACTCAACATGGTTTCTGTTTCACGAAGTCGAATTCCTGACATTTTCTCTTAGGGTTGGCGTCACAGCCTCTGCAACAGTGTTTTTTAGAATATAGAAAACATTCGTCATCGTTTTTCATAACAATTCGCAGATGGCGCCGCGGAGTTTCATTTATTTCCTATGTATTTGAACAAACTTTTTGATTTTTTTTAAACATCCATCACATTTCAACTAATTTTTATAACAGTTTCGCGCACGACGTCACTTTAATTTTTGATTACTATTTCTATAGGAAATTCTTATCAGAATTTATCATTCGTAATCAACTTTCTCTAAAATTTAGCTTATGCCGTTTCCTTTATTAGTAAAATGGCTAAATGTTGTGTTAATAGACAAGCAAGCAAAAATTATTTGTGGTGACATTGTAAGAAGGAATAGGGGAAAAAACCAATTTCCCTACCACAGACTACATGTAGACTTTGAACAAGGCACTGCCTATAAGATGGGACCAGCAATCCGTCACCCTTATGGATAATCCACATGAACGCCCATGGTTGGGTGCCCGAGCATGGCTTCCCTTTCCTAATTATGAAGGAATACTGTTCTATGGCGAACAAAATGCGCAGGGGGGTAATCTTGCACTGTTAACAAGTCTTTTTAAATGCTAGTCGGCTGATTAACCGCTCAGCAATCTCGATTAAGTTTGATATCACGTGATAGTCATCGGAAAAAAAAGATTAGTAATCGTAGGAAAGTGTTTAGAGACAGTGGAGAAATGCGTTGGAAAGAGATATTTACGATGGGAAGATAACGATCAACGAAGTGAACTAACTGAAAATGAAGGGAGGGTTAAAGGTAGCAGACTGATGGCCGCTTGCACCATGCTCCGTTAAACGTAATCCCCAATCCGGGCGTGTGTTCATTGAAGATTTTCATTATCCTCAAATGGAGCCTTAAATTTACAGGGACTTGGTGCAACCGGCTATCCATGCAAGCTGGGCTCGATAACCAGGCCGTATACCTATTAATCCGGCTTTACCGGATGGTTGTTTGTAAGCGTAGCCAACCGCACTTTTCCCAGCAAACATATTGCTTAAAGAGTTTTTTTTCAATGACAACGGTCAAAGAATAACCTCTGACGAACGCCGATCACATTTGTGCTGCATGTCCATCCCCCGTGGCGTAAAATGGCGCTCCAGAGATTTCCGGTCGTGAACGGAACTGCAAATGAGCCGCCGTCTCTTGAGGACGCGATGCTGAATAAACGCGTTCGGCAATGCATACAGATTCTCGGTTCACCGTGTTGCTCCTATTTGTTCGGCAAATTATTCGCCGAATCTTGATGTTTCTACTTGTTTGTCACCGTTAGACAGGTTGTCAATTTTCGGCTCCTCAGTGGGCGTTTGGCGTAACAAAATCTTTCTATTTCTGAGCCGTCAGACCAGTTTTTTCTGACGAAGTGTGACCAGCGCAGTACGTGCGTAGCAAGAACGACTGGAGACTACTGTCAGAATTCCAAAGGCGTGGGCGAGAAATGTTTGCTTGCCGAAAATGACTTACGGTCGCCCTGACCACCGCTGTAGTACATTTATAATTGGACCTTGTCTACACCAAAGTATCCCAGACGTATACTATATTACAGATGTTGCATTGCAATGCCTAAACAGTAATTTCGTAAAACCTACTATGACAGAAGATGCTGCTAGTTAAGAAATTAACTTATTTGAAAAAATGTATTTACTCCCTTCCACCTATTTGGAAAGAAAATAAAATTATCTAATTGTTATTGAAAAATAACAGTAAACGTGGAATAAAACGATAGCCACGACGAAGTTTATAAGCCAATTTTCATATATACTAGCTTTCAATAAATAAATTCTCTTTTGCTAAAATGGCAAGAGATATTAAGTGAAATCAAAATAAGCCGCAGATACTTCAACCAAACTAGGTTTAGTTAGGTTTGTGTTGTAACAGTGCATAAATAAAACACTCGGTTCATAAAACCCGACTCAAAAAGATGCCCACCATGCAAAAATATTACACATTTTTCTTCAAATATTTATTATAACGGCTAAATTTATTTTCCCTAGTGTAGAATGTACCACTTGTTTATAAAAAAAATTAAAATAAAACATAATGCGACCTCCTGATTTCTCAAATTTATTGTTTTTTGTATAAATAAAGGAGACATTTTCAAATCATAAAAAATAGCGCAGACGAATTCTACACCAAGGAAAATTTATGTAGCAACTATAACATGTATTTTAAACGCTGACGGAGTACACTTTTTGCGTGGTTAGCATTCCTTGGCTCAGTCTTGTTTTAAAAACTGTTTTTTGATCAGGTTTAATTCGCTTGCCAGAGCTTCGCATATTTTTCTACCTGCTTTTAATGGGATTGGGTGGCCCGCATTAATAGGCCAACGCCATCTAGGACCAGGATACTCTAGTGTAGACGGGCTGATCCCTCGACACCGGAACAAGGAGTCCGACCCCCGACCCATGACCCCGCAGCTCGAGCGCCCGTCGCTAGGTGACGAAACGAACGAAGTAGTCGAGAAAGAAACTGCGAATATCGATTAGACGCGACCTTCGAGAGATAGAAAGCGCCCTCTGGCGGCGCCGCCCCCGGGGGGAAGCGAAGAAGGGGTGGCCGGCAGGAGTTAAAGGTCCACCGCCGAGGGGAAGCGTTATAGGCTGGAGATGCGCACCACGCTGGACGACGTCGGACAGCCGGAGCGAGGAGCCGAGGCGGCCGACGCCGAAGAGGACGAGGGCGAGATGACGGGCGAGGGCGAGGAGAGCGGCAGGCCCAGGTCGGAACAGGGGCTGGGGGTGGGCAGGTTGATGACCGCCGTGGTGATCGTCGTCGTCGAGTTGGACTTGAGGCTGGACACGGTGGCCACCCCCGTCTCGCCCTGCGTCACGGCCAGCAGCGGGTTCGAACACTGGTTCAGGTTGGACCGAGACAGGCGGCTGGACGAGCTGCAGCGGATCTGGATGTCGGTCAAGTCGTCCTCCTGGACGGACTCGTTCACGGCACTGCCGCCACCGCAACCTTGCTTCTGAGGGGAGGGGAGGGGTCGAAGGTCACGGGAGGGGAGGAAAAATGAGAGCACGATTAGTAACCTGCGCATCGAGATAGTCAAGATGCCGAAAGAAATTGATCCCCATTTGCTACGCTCTGGAAAGAAAACTGATTGCGCCGTAGAAAAAGTTCGGTTTGGGGGACGTCCTTAAGGTGGACAAACGATGCGAGCAATGTAGCTGCAATTTTTCATTGAAAAAAATGCACAAAACCTTTGAAACTCAGGTTGAGATATTGTTCACTAATATTACCTATAGCCTGACTGTATCGAAGTTTTGGGCATAGTCACGTTAGTTCCTGGATGCAGAATATAATGCTTTGTTGCCAAACTGACCACTTCTAGGGAGTTACAAACATTATTAAAATTACTTCAAATGTACAACATTTAAAGGAACCCAGTATGCGCAATTCGTAGTTAAGATTTGCAAAATGCACACTGTCCCCTGAAAGATGGCAAACCATAAGTACAGTTATGTAGTCATTGTTTGCCGCCTTATCTTACAGCCCCTCCCAAACTGCCGGTGGATGCGGTGGTTGAAATCTGTAACGTTGTTAAAATATTTACACATACGCCATAATGTCTTACTGGAGTCACGCTTCTAAGGTTATTTGACCTGAGGCAAAAACCATGGTCAAACCATGGTCAGTTTAAAGACACGTGTTCGGGGTAGAGCTTCCCGTAACTAACAGCCGCGCATGCGTAGCAAGCGACTCTGCGCTCATAACTTAATAAGAGGGGAATCTAAATAGTGATTACCATGTTGTGTGACCCACGTGACCCCGGCCTAGCGTCTCCCGCTGCTGCATGGTCAGTTTATGCTGTCGTAGCTATGCTAGTTTTGCGCTCAACTGCCTAAAAGTAAGAAGAAAATCCAAAATGAACAGTTTGACCATGGGTGAGCAGAAGGGAAACACAGTATATTCACACAAACCTTACTCACGTTTTACTCAATTCGTTATCAATAACAAGAAATGTTAAAGTTGGGACGATAATTAAATTTAATGTGCCGTTGAATAAACATTTTAAACAATAATCGATGAAGTTTTGTCCATAGCAGATGCAATTGGAAAAAAAAGCACCAAACCATTCTTGGAAAGTTTTCATATTTTACTTAATTTTAATGGTTAGCAATGAGAGTAATATTTAAATAAAAATATACGTGCATTTGCGTGTACATTGAGTATGATAGTTCGAATTTTATAAATATAACCTGTACATTATTTAACATTATGAGAATTGTTGGTGCTTTGTTGCAAACATTTAATAGAACGCCATTCTAATTAATGATACAAATTTCATGGATATATTTGGAAACAACGATGACATACCGATTGAAGTAAGAATGACATTAGAATGGATTTGCCAAAGATAACAAAATGAGAGCCAAAATTGTTACATGTGTTAAGGAAAACTATAAACCTAAAAATATTAACTGTCAACTGGGCAAGGTTCGCGTGAATTAATACTGCCGTTATATTTGTCAGTTTGTTAGAGTTGTTTATATGATAATGAGTGATCTTATTTTATTGGACGTATGCTCGTGTGATGTAGACGTGTAAACGGAAATGGAAACTGTAATTATTAGGTGGACTGCCATATACCAAATCCTGGGTTGCAAATTAGAAATTCCAAATCCTTAAAAGTAGGATCTCACCATCCATTGTTACATATTTCACTAACAGAACAATATACTTTTTCAGTTTGGAAAAACATGCACCTATATTCCATGGTAGTTAATATTTCAGGATTTCCTGACATATTTCCAGAACATATGTTTGATTTTCAAATTAATACTGTTTACAACTAACAGGTGAATCTGGCCTATTGATAGCATTCTTTGTGGCCACTAATTAAAACAATTATCATGTTCGAAAGATAATGTTAAGATAACATTTTGTTGATTTTCAGATTCTAAGATAGCGTTTTAAAATATTATAACAATGGACTTAAAGATGTTTTTTGCTTGTTTTAGGAGCATATGATCGTGCTTCTATATCACTGCGATATTTAACAAAAGAAGTAAAAATGTGTGGCCTTTATTAATAGTTTTGCAATGTTTGGGAAACACTTTAGCAAGCGACGTGATGCAACGTGGACATGAGGATAATCCGCGGTGACGCAATAGCCCGTTCCGCATGCTGAAATGAATTCTGAGGAAAGTCAACATTGATTTGGTAAAAAAATGACCATGCGGATTATCAAAGCTGCACCAAACATCCTAATTTTGTTAAATTTATAAAGTTAAGTACTAAAGTTGTATATTTTTAGCAATTTTTCGTTAAAGTTTTGCAATTTAAAATGCAGTTTTGTCGCACTACGCATTTTTAAAACATGAAATGAAGTAAAGTGTGTGCAATTGCAGCGCTGATGTTATGACGGAAATAAAATGCATATTGTTAACCAAACAAAACAGATGCTGTATTCAAAATAGATTTTAGTTAAGGCGAACAAACAATGCTTTGCGTAATAGGGAAAAAACAAAATAATTGCACAAATCATGCCGAAAACAAGGTTTGCATGTAAAGGAAACTGAGAAGAAAGATGACATAACACTAAAACATAAAGCAAATATCTTGTAATATAGATAGGAAAAAGATACAATGAAGGTAGCAAATAATAAACTGAAAATAAGGATTCTATGTACCCGAAGTTTGGTTAGAAGATTGCATAAAAAATAGGAAACAAAGATTACACAGAAACAAACGTTGTAGCTTGGAAATTAATTTTCCTTAAGAAAACGATACCGGCATGAAACAAAAAAGAAACACTTTTATACTACAAATGCATTAAAGAAAAAATAAAGAAAAAACGTTGCGCCAGGAATGATAGTTTGCGAATGGAATTGAATTGTTTTTTTATAAAACGGAGTAACTTCTGGCTGTCGGGTTTATTATTATTGCCACAGCTCTGAGTCAAAAATATCAATGTTTATTAATACCATGCACATGCATGACAAACGCAAGGAAAGAAAATGTTATGGAATAAAAACGAAGTCTGTTTGTTTCGTTATAAAATGGATGACACAACAGTAAATCGAAAACATTTAAAGCAAGTGAGATTTTCTGCAACAAATTGGGTCTGTAGATTGAAAAATAAAAATACATGTATAATGAAACTTTTATGGCCCAATTTTTCGAAAAATATCACAAATTTATTGTTTGTTTTCGAATTATATCGCATGCATCTGCGACTTTCAACTGTTTCCTATAGAATGCGAAAATGTCATCTCTACACTAGTTACATTAGTAAAACGCAGTGTTTACCATCGAAGGCATCTCAATACCCGCACATTTATGGCATCCATCGCCTGTTTATTAACTGGAACGGTAGCTGTCGGGAGAAACCTAGTGTGGTATTTTTTTTTTTGGCTTGTTATTGCGCGTCGACGCTAGGGGATCGATGGCATATGCGCGTAATTAAAGGGCGTTTAATGCAGTGTTTTACCCCCTGCAAGACGCACTTAACGCCAGCGTTTTAGCCGAGCGTGAAGCTGCCATTGCGGTTTCTCCATTGATCGCCGCTAATTAAGGAGGGACCAGGGAGGGCCGACTGAACACTTAGCGTAATCAAATTGCGCAATTTAATCAGCCGTTGGATAACCGAGACCCGCTCGCGAAAACGGGGGAGATGAGCATTCTAAAAAATTGAAGGTGGAAATGTGCTCCTTAAATGGGCGCTAAATTGGCACTATATGCATTAGAGTACGTGTGCCAAACTTTGGAAATTTTTGAAGGAATAACTTTATGAGTGTTACTGCATGCAGTGGAGGATCCAGGGGTTGGCACCGAGGCAAACTTCCTAGCCCATCTCCCCTTGTCGATTTTTGAAGGTTATTGGGATGGTGCAACGCTACTGGCGGCGCTGCAATCGACCGATTCCATGCCTTATTTTTAACTACATGCATTTGAAGAAAGAAATATGACTTCACAATTTAAAAAAAAATTATTCTGTGGTTTAAAAGTAACACATTTAAGTGTTTCCGTATATATATACAGAAAGCAGCGCAGAGTTAAGAAAACTAACATAGGTTTACCCATATTGATTTAATGTGGAATATTGAATATGGCCTTATACATGTATTGACACTGTCAAGCATGGTAAATTCAGATGAAACCATATATGGCTGCAAATATAGCCACATAGAGAATGTTATCTGACTTTATTAGATAACACCATAAATGGCTGCATACTTAGCTACTTAAGGAAAATATTCTAGTTTTAACTAAAGCTAACCTCATTACTGCTTGCATTACATGCCTACATAAATCAAATTTTAAAATTCATGTAAGATACTATACTACTTTTCCAGGTATGGACATATACTTAGCAATACGCATGGCCATCTCTGTAAATTTGTTGATATGTATGGTCATGTGTAAGAATGTTAAAAACATACCGCGCACAAACTTTAACGGTGACATAACTAAAAATGCAATTTACAGAAGAAGCAATGTTGAAAATCGTTTTCTTTTAGAGCACCATTGTTTCAGAAGAGACAAATCTATCAATTCTTCCAAATCTATAAGGTTCCACGATGTGCAGACTTTTCTGAAATAAACTGGCCTTTCGCTTGATGTATTATCACCTTAAACCGGAAAATGGCAATTTTTGAGTTGTCTCTGTTTGAGTACGTGTGCATTTTATGGACTTAAATAAACAATATACTCTGTATGTTCATTAATTACCATATAGGTTCATTTGCGGCTAATTTCTGGTCTAACCATACATGTATATGGAATAACTTATAAATGTCGATGCATGGTCCATATATGTATGGATTTTTTGTTAGTTTTTAATTGTTGAATTTTAATTTGGAAGTGTTTTAGTGTTGTTTCTCACAACCATCACTGACATTTTCCTAGCTTTTTTTCTCTTGGAAATATATTTAATATTATTGTTATTATTATATTTAATTATACACCCGGGATGTTGTGGTGCTTTCTTCTCTTCGCAATCTTCTTTTATTTTCATCTGGACCTGCAATTAACTTACTGAAAATATAGTGCCGCACTATTGTAACGTGCAGGTACCTCTTCTGAATTTAACAATTTGGGAAATTGTTTTGGACGTTTTGAATGCATTTTGGCAAACGACTGGTTTTTAACTGGTTTATCCACGTTTCCTCTCTTTCATCCCAATATCACGAGGGAGCCTAACATTTTATTTGCATCATCTCTGGATTATGGCCCAATTAAAGTTAACTGGAACAAGGAGAACGCGGCGTTCATTAGGAGCACGCATTATCCTCAAGATTGCCTCGATAAATAAGGCAAGGTGAGTTATATACGAATGTTGCAGTTCTCGTTTATAGTTTTCTCTTTGGTAGATGGAGCCAAAGTCACCACGTGACACGAGGAGGGTAGCACTTAGAGGGCAGCGTTGCAGAGCTCGAAGTGCCCTTTTGTGACATTCGGTTGTTCTCAAGCTGTGTCAGGTCATCATAAATTACAGTGGCAAAACTAGGACAAAATGATCTTCAATTGCGATTTAGTGTTAGGAAAAGCTGAACCCGGTTAAACATTCCTTAAAACTGTGTCACTCGCTCACATGCAGCTGTGGGGATCATAAAGATGCAATGCCACCATCTTGAATATTTAAATTTTGAGAGAGAATTTATAAAGGACTAAATTTTAATTTTGTAATCTATTTTGTTCATTTTAGCAAAAAAAAATAGTTTGTGAATTGTTGTAGTTTGTGATTGAAGTATGTCCAGTGTCACAATATTATCTTGAGACTATCTAATTCTAGATGAAGCATCTATTTTAGTATCTATTTTGAGTATCTATTTTTAATTATACTGTACTACTGTCTGAAGAGTGAAGGCATATACACTGTACTACATTTTAAAGCAAATCTCTCTTATGTATTTGGATGGCCAGTGACATCATCGCTTAGTTAAATTTTAAGTAGCTTATGGGTTTTTTATGTGAATTCATCCCAACATTGAAATGCATACAATAAGGACTAATACGCTCATAGTAAGTAACTGACTACGTTATGATATCTATAAGTAGATTGGAATGACAAGTTCTTCAACCTGGATGGTTTCGTTTAAGAATTACCTCTACGAACATTAAGTTACTTGTCAAATAAGATTTCTTAAAACAAGTCATGCTTGAAAACCTCCCCCTTGACCTCAGCGAAGCAATTTGTACAGAGAGTGGATCCTTTTATTAATACTCTTATCTGGCAGACCTACGTTGCATCTCAAGTTCCTGTACTCGACCTACTATATACCTATTATAAATCAAGCATGAGGGAATTCCGTATTTCTTTCAAAGCAGTGATTTTCCAGATATACATACCATGCAAAATGTCTTACGTTATGTTTCCTAGATATTTTACAGATAAAACAACTTTTTAAGAAGCACGCTATATTTGCCTACAGTGTGTATTTCGTAACTGTGCTCATCCCTTTAAAGGAAATTAACACGCGTTTCCTATTTACTTTTAAACTTAAGATTATAAATTGTCCAGGTCACGTAGTAATTTAGGTTCTCTCCCTTAATTTTGTCATTAAACTCATAGCATCAACAAAAAACTAGTCTAAACAAGGAGGACCTAAGTATTAGGTTGTTTAGTTTTTCAGATTGTGGAATACTTTATGTTGGGAAAAAACTAACAATAGCCTGCTTAAACAAAATACTTTCGCCATTTCACTATACGTACGTTAACGGGTGAGAATCCTTTCCTGTTTCAGTTAATGCAACCTCGACCTAATTCTGGTGCGAATCAATTTCTTTAGTTTAAACTATACCATTTCAGCGTCGTAATCAGCATTATGCGCAAGATTACACCAGCCGCCATTTTTATGTGTCAAAAATACGCCCTTTACGAAAAAAGCAATTCTATGGCCGCCTGCACCATTCTTTGTTTAATCGCTGGTAACTTAACCATCTCTTAAAGGTAACAATCCTTAATGTTTTGGCGTAGCCAATTTAATTCTCAAACGGACTAAAGTTTCGCCGACCTAAATTCCTTTCCCAGTTGCAAATACATGTATGTTACATCCAACTAATTGGCCAGTCTATTTCGGGGGAAATATACAGCTTAGGTTATTTTAGGATATCTCAAACAGCCAAGATGTGATGTAGAATTTTATAATCAAATGAAGTGAATATGACATTTTATTTTAAAAAATATTATTTTACTAACGCAGAAAATAAACACTACAAATGTGAGATAGGCCTATAAAGAAAATATACCCAGTCCAAGCATTTGTTCAAAAACATGAACTTGTTTCACATGTTGAGAGTGAGTGAATGAAGGGAAGGAGTGGAAATCAAAACTTATGATTATCAAATGTTGCCAAATCAGGACCATTTTTTGAAACTTAATAAGCTTAAGATGGCTTTCAAATTACAATATGAAAATGGTATTGATTCAGAAAAAGTTAGTTTAATTTGAATGTCTTTCCTATTTTATTTTCAAATAAAGAACACATTTTTGCTTGATGTTTTGTCCCTTCCGAATGATTCAAATTTCAACTAATCATCTGGACACTTTTTAACATTAGAGGGCATTCTACCCTCTGTCTGAATATTGAAGTGGGGAAAGTTTGCAGATCTTTTCCAGATTTATTGTGTCAAAAACAAGTTCGGAGAACATACATGTACTCCCAATGTCGCAATGAATTTGAGACTGAGCTCAGACTCAAACATTTACATGCATATACATGTATAAAGAGTATAAGGATTGCCAAAAAATAAAGCTTTATTATTGGGCCGATTTCCTTAATTCATTAACTCAGCAAAACTACAATTTGCTACATTTTACATACAATCAGGTATTTGGTAAAAAAGTCAATCTCCTATTAGGCCCTCAACTTCGAATTAAACCTGGCTCTTTAAACGGTAACCAGAATTGTTTATTGGAGAGAATTGTTCACCAAATTTAAAAGCGACACTCGCTGCTCTCTACTTGGCAAACTTACACAGTGAAACTACAATATTTTATATCGGATGTTTTTCTCGTTGCCTTTAATAGGAATTTTTTGGCTAAAAACCTCTTTTGACAGAGATTGAATACACGTACATGTACACTGACGCTTTTAGCTCTTAGCTTCATTTTGTTAGTTGGAAACTGTTGGTAACCGGGCCCTTGCTTCAGTGAAAACCCCCATCACTGAAGCGTCTTGCATTGACCATCGGTGTCCATAACATTGTATTAACCCCCACTTTAGCATTATGGCAGTAAGTAATTTGAAACCTTGACGTGGTCTTTCTAGCTTAACAATACTCGATGCAGGTCGCTATTGCCGGTACACTTATTACTGTAATCAAAAAGCCAAAAACCATGTCCGCCGCCAGGGGCGCTTGATCCATGGTCTGTCAAATTAAATTTACGGTTACGTGATATGTGGCAATATATGAAAAGGGCCCACATCTTCGACGAATTAAGGATTTATTCATAACAATATATACATATATATTGTAATTAGACTAAACGTTGGGTAAAGGTTCTTGATAACTATGAAGGCTGCAATTTATTTTCATGTATTGGGAAAAAAAGCAAACATGTTTTAAGGGACGAATTTGCGTAAAAATACTAAAGTAAAAAATAATCATAATATATTAACAAATTATCATTGAGCAATATTTATTATTTTAAAAAATTACTAACTCTTTACCGAATATGTGGGTCCTTTTCATTTAGGGTGCCTGGTGACATTGCTTTTCGCTTCTAGAATAGGTAGAACCCTGGGGCCTCACTATTGGTTACAATGTTTAGTAGATATACGGACCCTTGCGTCATGTTCGCTTTGGACATCCCATACCTGATATTGTTTTCCGCCGAATCTCCTTCCGCAACACGTGACCACCGCGTTGTTTCCCTGAGACGACACAGAGGGCGTTGGCGTGTGCGGCAGCGAACAGGCGGGCGTGAGGGAAGGCCTGTTGGGCTGGCCGTTGTAGGGCACCTCCAGCTCCACGAACTCCCGGTCCTTGAATCCACGCCGAAAGTGGCAGGTGGGGGTGGGAAAAAGACAAAAAAAGCAGAGCATTAGTGAGGGGGAAGTGACGTCGTCCTTGCACACGCAATGGCACGAGAAATACGAATGACCACCACTTGCGACACACCACTGTATGCACGAATATGGGCCCTAGACAGCTCGGACCCGTATACACCCAGGACGCTGATGCTCAACGCATATAGACCACGTGACAACATACATTACAATATGCAACATGGCCGCTATAACACACTGTTCGTGTTCTGTGTGATCCCCAGGTGCAGTTGTGTCAAATGGACTGGAGCGTGACAGCTCGCGTGTCTCTGTGTGTGTGAACAACTATTTCGTTTTACAAGTTTTGAAATGGTGGTCCCTATTTCCCGGCATCCCCCCGTTCGGACCCTTTGGTTCCCTCAACGGACACGTACATTCTCGGCTCATAACTAGCTTATTAACCAACCATGACCTACCCGCTGCAAGGCTGTATTTGGCAGGACAGCTTCCGGATCGCTCCACTTCCTGGTCAGAATTTAAAACGGATCCGTGACGTCAGCCACTCACTTTTCTTGCGGAAAATCTCAAAAGACTGCATGTTTTAGAGACGGGCGAAAAAACCATCCAAAAGCACACGACAGGGGAACAAAAAAGACGGTTTGTATCCTGTTACATCACACCAGAAGCGACGCTCACGTGCAGTGTTAGTGACGCCATTGTCGTCATGCAGGTGCATCGCATCAGTCCCTTGCAAAACACAGGCTACAACAAGATAGCGCCTACAACCGCACATTTGCCTGGCTTTGGCAGTGAGCTTTGCGAGAGGTCAGCTGACGAAAGTGTGCCTGATACAAAATATGATAAGCGCGGATGCATGTGTGGTATCAAAAATGTGCACTATACACATTGATTGCGGCAGTCAACAGGTCACGCAGGTTTTAGCTTTGGTGACTACCATTGCAAACTCGGGTCGTGAAATAGTTAGTGGACGTGAAACCTTCGCAGACTTGCCCATCCAGAATTGTAATTGGTCAACTACATGTATAAAGCGGTTCGTAAGACCTAAGAAGCGTGAAGCTAGTTGTTGCATGCCTTAATTTCATTTGCCGATGCTATTTAAACTGAGCTAAAACTACAGCTGCTCATCTCGATTTGCGTGATACATGACACAGATAATTTCAACAATTTTTAGTATGATTGTTAAGCTTTTGGGTTCATTGAAAATAAACCCAATTTATTGTTTAATGCTTCAGGCAAAATAAAGAATGATGTTTGCCTTACTTCTGCCTCGAAAATTGCTCCTCAAATGAAAAATATTGTATAAACCCTTAAGCAATTGTTGATTTTTAATTATTGATGCATATGACTATTTGTCAGACATTTACATGTATTTCATAAAGCTGGCTTCAGAAAATATTCAGTATTTTTGAGCAATTAATTTGCCATCTGGATAATGAGCTTGTTCTACATTCTACAATAATTAGTTCCGCTATAAATTTTTTATAATCAATTAATTTAATGATTTCCTAAAAATCTCGAAGACCGAAATAGCCAATACCTCACCATTCTCAGGATTCCAGTTGCAATCAGTAGTGCTGCTATGAAGTGGTGATTAAAATTTATATTATGAGGGAATCTTACAAACTATTCATGTGATGTTTGAATCAACACTCGAAGCGAAATTTTGTTGTTTTGCTACGTTGGCGTAATGACAACTTCTCACGAGATAGGGTTTAGGATAAGTAAGGGCAAAATGGCTTTTGAAACCACTTTTGGATACTGTACATACTGTATTTGTGTATGATGAATTGAAGATTGATCCAAATTCTCAACTGCTATAGCATGTTTGTAAATCATCAGTCATTCAATCACAATGACCAGTCGATGGAAATTCGTCTTGGAAATGTTCATCATTTGAGAACAGATCGATTATTGACATTACACGTGTAACTGATCGAATTGAAAAAAGCTATTGCATTGTAAGCATGGATATTGCTGATATTTTTGAATTAGCCAATATTTGTGCAAGTTTAAACCAATATTTATTACAAAAAACTAAAAGTTACTCACAACAGCAGTTCTGAACTATAATTGAAATTTGTGGAGCAGCAGAACGCCAATCAGTTTAAAGTATTTCTCTGTAATACTTACGTTTTTATAGCATAGCCAAGGTTTTGATTGGTTATATAAGTAAACCGTTGTAAACCACGAAAATGATCACTTGGACCAACGAAGCTTTTGTATTCACTTGTTGTTATAAATTCGTTTTAAACGATTGCTGGACTTAATGAACTAGCCTGGCATAATTCTAATAAATTCTATGCGGTATTGAAATTGGTTTTCATGCTTTCAAGTCTTTGTTGTTGTTACATCATTCCAACTTCATTATTGCCACAAATACATGCTGTGCTGATAAAACAATGATGCAATTTCAATATCTTATTTTGATAACTTTCTTCTGAAATAATAAAAAATAGACAATTGCATTATAAAATCGAAGACAAATGCAAGTTACATGTTACTATTTACAGCTTAAGCTTACTTCATAGTATAAAAATTGTATTTCATGCCAAATATGTAATGCAGGATTGAAACGTTCTGAAGGTTTAAAAACGCTAGCACTTCGATGCAATAGACAAATGTGCATAACATATTTTATAATACTGAATCTTAAAACAAGCAATAAAATGTTTAATAAACGCCAAAAAATACTCATGTGGAATTAAAAAAATCGGTAAATATAAATTCTTGTAAATACATAGTGCAATAACATTTTCTTTGGTATTAATATAGCTTTAGGGTTTTCTATAAAATCTCCATTTTTAATAAAACCTATCATTAGTAGTAATATATATAATATTAGTTTCCTTAATATTATGCTTACTGCGATGAGCAGTTGGATTTACTGACATATTCATTAGCATAAAATTAGTTTTAAACTTAAACTTCGTTGCTCCCTGGTTCATTAAGTTAATTACGATATCACATTCATTGTACAGTGTACAATAGCCATTGTTAATCCTTAACAATAGATCCATGTATAAGTTTTCATATTTACAGTTGTTAGGAATAAGTATGAATTCCAGACATGTTGTTTAATGTAGAAATAGTTGGGTAAAAGTCAATTACCGATCTTATTCAGAGAAATCTGTACTTCTTGAAGCAAGGCGCATGTAGTCATTTGATTTATGGAAATACGTGCATTGCTTCAAAATGCTTAATTTTTGTCCAGTAGATAATTTGCACTAGTTAACATTTTTTTACGAAATAAGCAATGCATGTAGTTGGTTAGTTGGTGGGGTTTGATAAGTGCAATGCCTAAAACTAATTTTCCGCCCAATAATCTACCGACTAAGCAGGTAGTTTAAATGTCAGGTGACTAATTGATTGTAATAAGACGTATGTGATTATTTCACCTTCATTCTAAAAGGCTCATTGCCAAAGCGAGGAAGTGGTTTCGCTAGATGACTGCACAGGTACATTGTATATTAACTTTTTAGAAATGCTGGCTAACAGTGGCGGACTTAAGAGAAGGGATACTGGGGCCCCTGATCCATGTCTCATTTTTCAGATAACTTCCGCCAATCGGTAAAAAATCTATGGACACAAATTTTTTTTCTGTGGCTTAACTATGCATGTATTTTCAATATGTATATAGTACATGTAGAGATACAGTAAAACCTCCTCTAACGGACACCTCTAAATAGCGGCCACCTCTAAATAACGGACATTTTCCCAAGTCCCAG